>JAQFYR010000001.1:0-35462 GCA_034694985.1 Campodea silvestrii
TTAGGAGTATCTCTGGAAAGTAGCGTCGCCATGGAGCCATTGTATCAACAACGGTACGCATTTGAAGTTTGTATGTCATCTGACATTGTCGCATTTTTTTATTTCTGTACAATCTGTGAGAGTTTCGAGCAATTTGTCTACGCGTAATTTTGTGAAGAAAACTGGACATTCTTGCGCGCAAAAGATTACTGTACATACGGTGACGAATCATAGGCCAATGGATATGATTCTGAAGCGAAACCAAGCTAAGTCATCCCAGTGGCAGACAGCAGAACTATAGAAACCGAAAGAAACTTGTCAATGTCTAAGAAAAGTGAAGGAAATTAACAATGTTATTGTCGACCATGTATCAGTTGTCCATCATTTTAAATATACTCCAGGAGTGTGGCAGTAAATAACGAGTATACTGCCACGGAGTTTCAAGCAAATTAAAAGATTGCATGAGAAGAAAACGGCTTCCTTTTGGAAAAGTGGTGAATATCTGTTTCACCACATTAACACCCCAGTGCGATGAAATGATCTTTATCTGGTATTTTTGGCAAAATGCGGAAATATACAGGTCAATGGGTCTCAATATGTTTGCCAATAGCTCAGACTTCTGGGTTTTTCTAAAATTGAAACCGTACTTGCCTGGAAGGGGATTTGAGGATGTGCAGGGGACAGAACAAAATGCGAGAAAAGTGATATGACTGGAGATGTATTGCAATAAAGCACCCACCCAACAGTACATTTTCTTCCAGTTCATGCAGTTCCAGATACATTGAGAAATACAGAAATAGGAGAAAATGCAGAAATTTATGTACAATTACCAAACTTCGTTACAACTTCTATCCTACATCTGTACATATACAATAGCCTATTTATAATGGTATTTACAGATTTAATCATGTGATGCTAGTAGTGAAATTTTATCACAATGCGCCTCTTGTGATGTCAAAATGACGACGTTTCACGTGAATCCATCTCCTGCTCTCGCTTAGACGACTTGGTCATACAGAGCCGCCAGCTGGAAGCTGGCGAACACTTCGTAGTCTAGCTCTCGTTGCACCAGGGGCAGCACTGGATTAAAAAAACATCCGTAGCCTCATAGGGGGAAAATGTCACAACTTTTCAAATAGAAGGTGAGTAGGCTACCCCCTCCCCATCTGCAAGCCCCCCTCATGTCGGCAAGGGGGGAAGGGGTACCCTACCTAGTCTGATCCCCAGACCCACTGCAGGCAGGCACTACCCAGCTACCTGAGACAAGGCCCAGTTTCTGAGTTTTCATTCCAGGCAAAAGGGAATAATTGTGTATGGGCCCTATGACATGTTAACCAGCAGACCTGCATCGCAGTTGAGTAGGCTAACCTAAGGACAGCTAAGAAGTAAGATGGATAACATTACTAACATACGTTATCTTACCTTAAGGTATATAGAAATACAATCGTCTTCAGAAGTCAATAACACGACGTATGAATACAACCTGCTAAAGAAAGAATTACAGTGGAACAGTTTGCAAACGTGGTAAATACGCTACTCTTTTCTTGTTTATCTTTGAACAAAATGGCGACGCCCTCATGATTACAAAATTGTAGCGCATGCGTGTTTTTTGTGCGTTGATTGCGTTCAATTGTTTGGTGGTGGGCAAAATCTACTAATATTTGCAAGAAGGAAACCAACGATAATAATAATAATAATAATAATAATAATAATAATGATTTATTTAGAGTGGCAAAGAGTAGGGCTCGTGGCCCGCCTCTCTTACTCTTGACCACATACATGTTACAATATTCAAGTAGATAAAAATTTGGTTAACAAATTATAAACTGTTAATAGTACATGAAAGAAAAATGATTTTAAAAGGTAAAGATATTACATAATTATTACGGTATTTGTAGAAAGTAATGACTGTTAACAAAAATAATTTATCAAAAACACACTAGAATACATAAAACGAGAGAAAAAACTACATTCTAAAAGGGGGGATATATACAAGCCAGTTCACCAGCCAAAAAGAAGTTAATTAAGTGTGAAATTTCCGAAACTAATATAATGATTTTGTTTGTAATAATAAAAACTTAATTAGAATTTATTGTAACGTCACTCCTGTGACCGCCCCCGAAAAAATGGCTGATCAAGAAAGTATGTCAGTGTGAAGTGGAAGATATTTAAAGCCCGAGCGAAGCGAGGGCGAAAATTTTTGTGATTTTTGAACTTGAAAGTATAGTTTTTAACTGTTTTCCAACTTTAACATTTTTATGCTAAATTCCGGGGACAATTCGTCCCCGATTTGGAGTCTTCGGGGACAGGGGACAAAAGGGTTGAAAACGGGGACATCCCCGAAAATCGGGGACGAGTGGCAGCCCTAAGTCTAATGCAAGATTTTGAATTTCTTTAGGGCTCGCGTTAGCCACAGAATAGTCTTACTGTTATTACAGCTTAGCTGTCCCGATCTTTCGGAAGTGAAGTTTAATTAGTTCATTACTATAGTGTTATTTTCATTGACGCGCAAATATTTCAAATGCCCAGAAGTTTTAAAGCATGGATAATATTTATGCATCAATATCCAAAGTAGGGACTGTATGCATCAAAATTCACAAAAATGTTACAGGTCATAGATTTTCATTTATTAAACGGTGCTGGTGAGAGTTGTCATTTCTGAACTTGTAAACATATGGAAATCCCCAGCAAGAAAATAGTATTCAGGTATCTTTGTTTTGTTCAGTTCAAACCCTTGATGCAGTACTGGTTGTACAATGTACACACGTACTTCATACTTTTTGAAGAGTAACTTTTAAGCATGCTTTTTTGGCACTTCTACTAAATGTAGGTAAATGGGTGATATGTTACAATGTTGCACATTATACTCAAGTATAGAATATAAATTATATAAATTAATATATCATGGACGTATAGCCATGGAGTGACTGGAAACATGATTTTCCTCGTTTATTGTGGATATATGACACTGCAGTAGGAAACTACAATGTCATGTAGTGGCCAAACTACTTCAGATAAAGGTCTGAGTATTTGAGAAAGTTTAAGTACTGGCCCATGGAGGTTGCTGGTGTCAATAACTCAAAAATTACAAAATTGTGGGTTATCAGGTTCTTGCACGGAGCCACACAATTGCATATTCGGATTCTTGAGAAAATTTCTCATCGGATACACGTAATATTCCCCAAAAAAATTTCAGAAACAAAAGAGTAGCAAGATCGGTTTTTGCAACAAAACATAGCGGAGCTGGGGTCATGGTACTTTAGGTTATTTTTTTCTGGAAAAAACATCTTTTGGACTTTCGTCATATCTCTGGTCTTTAATGGCCGATTTTGGCGGAACCTCGTTTATTCTGACCCCCTGATTATCTATTGTTGAACGCCCTCGACGGCGAGTCGATATTCCCGTCCAGTGGATTTTTATTACCGATTTTGATGTCTAGGTGAGTGTTTCTGGGATTTTTTCAGAACAAATCGCCTTGCCCAAGCCCCCGTGATTTTTTTCGAACCGGAAAAAAATACCCTTAGTTGAGGCTATCGATGCTAGATTCGATCCGTTAAAACGAGTTCTGATCTCTGCCCGTTTTCGCGAAAAAAAATAAATCGGTCCATTTTTTGACAAAAACGTCAAAATTCGAAAAGAAAAATTCAATTTATTCTGGAACCACTAAACCGATTTTATCGAAACAACCTGCGGTCGATACGACTTTTAACCGACTATTCGACGATGTAATCGGTTTTCCGATTTTCAAAAGTGACCATTTTCAACCGATTACTGCTCGACGAATAATGATCGAATCGACTCGATATTCGGTATGTCATCTTATTTGCTCCGCCTCAACCGATTCAAGTCGATTCGTATTGTCGAATCTTTAACCGTTTTTGTGCTGCGAATTTTCCTCATTTTTCGAGTTCGAAAATTACGTCATCAATTTCTGAAGTCGATCTCGACCGGATCGACTCGAAAGAATTTGAGCTGGTAGTCGGTTTCATTATCTTTTTATTCAAATAGGAACCGAACTATCGTATCTCGAATCGTTCGGTCAGAATTCGAGCTTGAATACTACCTCTGCTTTCGAGCGCTGCCGAATCTAAACGACTGAAGCGAATTAACCGGACAAACGAGACGACATACAAAATTACCTCCACCAACACATACCGAAAATTCGAGTCGATAAGACTGCCGAGAGTCTCGGAAATGGCGACGCCGTTTCGGTTTTTCACGACCTTGAAAAATCGATATCGCGGAAACCGCTTGAAATAGGCGAATTTCGAGACCATATTCAGCTTATTCAGATCAAGGTCTCGGTGCTCGCAAACATTCGGCTCGACACGACCATACTGAAAAAATCGGTAAAAAAATGCAGCCGGTTCCAAAGATCAGATGTTTGTAACTAATTTTCATGGTTACATTCAATTTTATGCAGCAAATGGCTTGATGATGATCATGAATCATGATAGAGATTGTATAGAAATTTGCTGGTAACCGAGCTGGTACTGATAATTAATACATGTGACCGGTACTGTAACTGTACAAACTGGTACTTATTGTATCAGCTTCATTCTATAGGGCGTGAAGAGACTATTAAAATTGTGTGCGAATCCTATTTCTACAAAATACAGTTCGCATAGTTCTTATGAGATTTTTGCAATATAAAATGTAAGAATCTGAACTCTTGTGAGACAACATCAACAGACAGCATTTTTCGAAATATTTTCACCATTTCATTAATTAATTTCTGAATACATGATCGCGGAAGAATACGCCAATATGATTGGTTGTTTCGAATAATGTGCCATTGTAATTGTCTTTCGAAAAAATATGACAGTGATTGATTATTTTGAAAAACATATGCCACTGTTAATGGTTCTTTTAAAAACAATACACGCACTTACTTTCTGACTTCAGCCAATGATTTATAATTGCTATATTTTAATCGCGGATAGCACAAGATTATTTGCATGAATGAAAGTCATAAAAATAATGAGAGCAAAGTTAAATAAGAAGGAAAGAAAAAATGATTAATTTTGAACTTCCACCATCCGATTTGCATAGTGATACCAAAGTCTGTATAAATATAATTAATTATAATAATAATAATAATTAATAGTAACGTTTAGAGCAATTTACTTAGCGGTGACTCTGGGGGGGGGGGTATATGGAGCTACAGCCCCCTCCCCGTCGGACAACTCGAGCCCCTCACCCCCCCTCCCGCCGGGCAAGAAAACGGAAAAATTAACAAGGAAAATTTAAAAAAAAAAAAAAAACTATTTAAAACTGCACATTTTACATTAGAAAACGTAAAACAAGTCCTTCTCATTTTAAATACATTTCATCCTGCAGACCATCCCTAGCAACTGGGTCTGCTTTAGTGTTCTCGTAATGGTAACAGTGGTTATATATAGTTAAAATTCAATATTAAAAAAATGCGTCCCGAGATATTAATGCGGTCGTACGACAGCAGTACTAACAGTTCGTCCCCCCCCCTTCGGGGAAACCCTGGCCTATTCTACTCAGTCTACTGGTAGTAGGTGCTTATACAGATTGGTTTTGTGATTCTCATTTTAAAACAGATTTACGACGTACTCACTGTATTTTAAAAAGTTAAAACAAAAATTCTCCAGTCATATTCCAAAAAAAAACGGGGGAAAGGACTTAAGAAAGAATTTGCGCTTCAGGGCCCGGAATACCTAAATATCCGCCCCTGAGAAAATTAACGACGATTTCCAGCAATGAAAAGCAGAGGTGGGGCTTATCAACGTCACTCCACTACTTCAGCAGTAGCTCAGAAATAGCACTCCGCTCCCACTCCATACCCAAACACGAAACAGAGTACTCCACTCCAGGTTCATGCATAAAACAGCAGTTCTCCAACTCCGGTCTCAATTAAGTACGAAAAAACACTCCCCTCACGCTTCCACTCCAAAATATTAAGCGGAGTCCGAGTGTAGTAGAACAAATATTTTGCTCTACGATGTACAAAACCATTATTTATATTTATATGTAAACACGTTTAAAATATATTGCTAAACATGTTTTTAGATTAGAAATTACTTCTCTTCTGACTTTCCAACTTCATGAAAATTTACTAGATTTCTAGTATAAAATACAAATATATTTTGACAAGAATAGAAGAAACTTATTCAGTATCAATTTGCTTCTACTTACTGGTGATAACATTTAAGATTTAATTTACCAAAAAATAATTACCATGCCCAAAGCTTACTTGTGCAGGACAGGGCCGGATTAAATTCACATTTATTTGCTTTCACTTTAATTCAGATTTATTTGCATTTACAAATATTGCTAAGAAAGCATTATCACGTAGGTCGACCAAATTAAATCTTACGGCAGGATATACATAGAATGATGGATAACACTTTTCTTGCGAATATGAAGTGTAGCGAGAGATATAGTAGAGTTGCGTACGGTATTCAATACGGTATATATTGTTTTATTAAGAGCTGATGCTCTAGTGATTTAAGATTAATTTAAAATGTACAGATTCGCGTTTTATTTAAATTCATTCAATCAAATTCATTTATTAATTGTTATGTTATTTTTAATTATTTATTTGTTCAATAAAACCGTGTTAAAATCGAACGTATGTAATGGGTTTTAGCGAGTGAAACACCTGAGTGGGTTGTGTCGAGGACGCTGTGGTTGTGTAAAGCAAGGTTATCCATCGTCCCATCTGTGACGTCAAACAATAAAATATGTAATGAATAAGAAATTCGCCCTCTCCATCGGGTTCATCATTTTTTCTGAATTCGCCTCCCCCGAAATCGGACGCTGCTGGATTCTCGCCTAGATAAAACATAATTCGCTTATTCGAATGTATATTTTCATCGATGGGTAGGGGGGGGAGGCGTTTTCAGATTTGGCCGGGGTCCACGGGCAGCCTTAATTCGGCCCTGTGAGTTCAAGCAATGACATTACTTTTAAATAGTGTTTCCATGCCCGAAATACTTTTGTTTCTGGAGGGTATTACCCGAAAATTTCATTTTTGATTGTTTAACCCGTCAAGTCGTAGAAACTATAATATAAGTGTCATTACTATCATAAGCCGGCTTAAAGGGCGGAAGGAGACGAAAAAAATGGTATGCGACACAACATGGTTCCGCAATATTGTTAATATCGGCGACGTAAAAGGTCACCGAAAACATGCATTTCGCTCGATTTTATTTCTCCGATCGTGGATATAAATAACGTCGACAAAATAACTGAAAGTGAGTGACTTTTAAGCTTCTCACACACCACGTCGGAACGGATCGGAAACGAATAAAAATATCGTATGCATTCTAATAGGTGAAAGACCATATGCATCACGTCGTATCGGAATGGCATTTTTCCATTTAGTTCCATATTAAAGAGAATTCCGTTCCGATCTGACTCTGTGTGCGGCTAGCTTTAAAGTCCGCTTCAGAGCTATTCCGAAAAGGCGTGCAATTTTTACCTTGTTTCAACCTAACCTCAATTTTTTTTCCATTTTTTTGGAAAGTATTATTTTCTAATATCGATATTGGACAATCACTCACATTAACACCTTTGGGGGGGGGGGGGGCGAAAACGCGGTGAATATATTGTTGTCCATAAATGAGAACATGTAGATTCAGAAGTGTATTTTCTTTGGGGGGGGGGGGGGTGCTGTTTATGTGCTACTCTTTTTCAGTCCACTATATGACTAACAATAAGGCTGGGAAACAGAATAGTTGGGACTTCAATATTTACTCAAGAGGAAGTGAAGAGTGTAACACTGGTATAATTGGTAGTTTGATGTTTTGCCCGAGAGGAGCAAGGGCGCAATATAATTAATTTATGCAGTTTTAATGTATCCTTAATTTTAAAAAGGAAGTCTGCTTTATATCTGTAGATCCAATTTGAAAGCTAGCTAGCTTCAAATTGGATCTACAGAGTAGTATAATTATTATTCTATTAGGAGTGGGCAGACCGCAGAGTTCACCCAAAGCAGACTTCCTTTTTAAAATTAATGAAACCTTAAAAGCAGCAAAGAGTACACGTACAATATTGCAATAGTTTTCCTAAAAGGAATTTGTTAAAATCTGCAGCTTTATTACAAGCTGTATTTTGTTACTTGTAACTTCTACAATATTATTTTGTAAATAAAACAATTCTAATTTCTGTATATTGTTTATTCTGGATAAAAATTGGGACGAATTTTTGAAGAACAGATAGACTTAAAATTATATATCGCTAGCCTATGTAAAATTACAAAATGTTGTTTTACAGATAAACATTTTAATTACGAAAAACTGAATAATATATTACACTATGCACATTTGTAAGTCTGTATTACTTTATTAATTACCTAATTTTTGACTTATTTTATTATTACTGTCTAAACAAGAATTCTGTAATAGATTTGTGATTTCAAAACAGGCATGACACAGTTGACAGTGGGAAGAAATAAAAAGTAGTCATAGTGAGAATATTTAGTTCGAGCAAAGCGAAGACGAAAATTTTTACGTTTTGTATTGCAAAATATAGTTTTGATGCAATTTTAAATACAATATATTCTCAAAGTTGGATAACTGATTGATAAAGCCTAGCTATTATTATAAAATTGAAGCACTTGGTTTAAAATCTTAAAAGCACTTGTTATCAATGACTTTTTTTTACATCAGACACCCTGATTGACAACAATCCATGTCACATACACTGTGTACACATATGCATTTATACAGTACAAAAATACAATACATAGCCTAATGTGTCTATAGTATACAAATTCAATTTACATTTGTACATAAATATGAAATATTTCATGGCCATTTTTTTGTTGTTGATGATTTGACAATGATTTTGGCATTTATTTGGGAAGTTGCAAATATCGATAGGCCTACCGTATAGCAAAAGTGTTTTAGAACTTTACAATATATGGGATGGGCCCAGCTTAAAATATGAAATACCCTACTGTACTGCCGTAGCCGATAAGGTAGCATACATCGTCTATTGAGAGCTCAATGGCTGTAACTCTGGGTATGGCACTTATTAGTATCAGCATGTTACGCACATTTTGGTATAGGACACGTGACTATATATCTTCAGCCAATCCTGAGATATTAAATAAAGTTTGTGTCATTTGAAGGTACAATTGGCGTTTGTTTCATCTTTTTTTTAAATTGAGAGCACAATAGCTGTATCTCATTGATTTCAGAAAAATTTCAAATATTTCAACGGAAAACTGCTATAAGAAAGCAATGAGTTACGACATTGGAATCTGAAAAACATTAGGGCACAAAGGTCGTAAGTGAAATTAAAACTTGATTATCTCCATTGATAGTAACTATAAAACAAAGTGGAAGATATGAAAATTATTGTAGTTTTATCCCTTTCAAAATAGTCTGAGTGCATATTACTGTGATATTCACGTATTGTGAGAAAAACAGTTTTTTGTTGTTTTCTCCTTAACTAGCAACCTAAGTTACAGCCATTGAGCTGTCGATAGACGACATATTGGCTACGGTATTCAAAAAGTACTGTATAGTACACATGTAATAGTTTCAATGGCTTAAAAAAAATCAAAGTTTTACTGTATGTTAAAGTGAAAAATAATATTATGACCGAGCATAGCAAGTGCAAACTTTTTAAAGTGCCATTTATTTTGTTTTCCTATGTTTCATGGCTACATTGCACAAATGAGAAAAAATACATAATTGTAGGAGAATGTCAAAATATGGGATAAAGGTTAAATATATGGTAATATGGGATGAGTTTCAAATATATGGGACATCTGTGAACACTGGCTGTGGACAAAAGTATTACCCCCCTTAAACTATCACGTGGATTATGTACAGTCATCCCGTATTACAATTTTTTTTATAAATAACAATGTACATGTAATTTTCATATGGATGAATGTTTAAAAGTACTAAAAATGGTAAATGTTCATATTTTTTCATTAGTTTCTTATAACCTATTTTCTGCTCTTTTTCTTTCGTTCCAAAGGAGGAAAACTCGAAGGATTCAGTTATCAATAATGCAGGCTTATTAATTGTTGAATGGATCAAAACCTCAAATTTATATATAATCAATGGAACAGCTTCTGACATCTATGGTGAATTTAAACTATAATGGAACCGGTAGCATTATCGACTATGGTGTCATAAACAACAATGCACACAAATGCATAAAAGATTTCAAAGTCCTTAATTATGGATTATCAGATCATTTTCCCATAAGCATACTAGTACATGTAACACAATTAAAAAAAAATATGACACATTCTACAAACAATCAAAACATAGACTATAAACCTACGTCTCTAAAAAAAATCATCGAAGAATATAATTCAGTTATTCCACTTTTTGAAAACAAATTGGAAAACAATTCTAAAGAAATAAATTTAGAAACAATTGATTTCTTCTTTGATAGCTTAACAGATTGTTATAGAAAAACAAAACTTCTAAGAAACTCTACAACGAAAACATTCATACCAAAACAACTTTTGAAAAGATGTAGCTTAATAATTATCCCTTATTGTAATAACAATGATCCGACTTCTGCGGTGATTTCCCAGTAGCTTCTTTCACACAAGGATAAGACACCTGAAATAATAATAATAAATTCAGTTCAGTGGAGTCACATCACAGAGGTAATTTTAAAAATGTAAATGTAGCTTGATACATTGCTGAAAATGTAAAAAAAGTGTAGTGTTCCATAAACAATTCTCAACCACCTCACAATTTACTAAATATTCACAGTTATTATCTACATTGTATATATAGTACTTCATGCACTTCACACCAGGTGGCCGACCGCACACAATATTAGCAATTGTACATAGCGGAAAAAGGTACAGATTGGAGTCTGGTGTGAAATGCATGTAGCGCTAAATGTTCAATGCAAATGTGTAAATAAGTGTCAAGTTTTAGTAAATGATAACTAATTTATGCATAATCTGAAGATTTATAAAATAGCGTGAATATTGAATAAATTGTGGCAGTGGGGTTGAGTATTGTTTATTATGGAACATTAAATAATCAATGAATATAAAAAATTAGTTGACGATTTAGTAAATTGTATTGATTTAAAAATAATAATCTGCAGATTTATATATACGCATGAAGATTTATAAACAAGCTTTCATATTTAGTAAATTTAGACTTTCTAACATGTTCTATTTATGAGAATTGTGATTATTTACTGTACATCATGAATGCTTATTTAGGTAATACAAATATAAATTCATGTTTACACATTTAGCATAAGTATTATAATTACAGAAACTGATATGAAATATTTAAGCCATGTATTTTTTTAAAACATATATTGTACATAAGTGCAGGAAGAGTGTCATCTTAGAGTAAACACACTATAGTGATCGGACGGGTAGCAATTTATTGGACCTGAGTAGTAGAAATCGTGTTTATAAATAAATATTCAAAAAGTTTGAAACATCATAAAGCACGCAAAGTTCAGAACACCAAAGTTATGGAGCGAAAACACGTTTTCGTCTATCTGGCTCCACTCTAAATACCCGGGTAAAAATCCAAGCACTAACTTATATTCAGGGCCATACGATTTTAGCATTCATAAACAACAAAATTTGCATTAGTGTTTGAAAATTTAGCATTTTCATAGCATTTATGGAAAATCACACAAAAATTAAATAAATGTACCGAATATGTTATGAAGTCTAGTTGTAAGTAAGTCTAGACAGCACTGTGCAGACTTGTCACTTCAGCTGCTGAGGCCAATGTTGTAAATACTAGGGCTGCCAACGAATATTCGAGTATTCGAATATTCGATCGTACAACTTTTATTCGAATAACGGAGAAATATTCGTAGCTATTATTTTTTTTAATAAGAAATCGAAATATATTGCGAGTTCGTTGATGACGTCATTATTAATTGGCCAATAGCGACGTAATACGTTCGAGAGCGTGTAATAAACCACAACCAATCAACAGAAGGCCCATATTTTGTCCCGCAACACGATGACGTCATCACTACCCAGCCAATCAACTTTCGTTTCCGTGTTAACATGACGTCAGCAGCGCTACGAGTTCGTATATGACGTCATCATTAGTCGGCCAATCATAACAAGACATTTGTTAATGTTAGAAAGCAACCAATCGGGAGTATAGAATGATTTTAATCATCAAATTTCGTCCGCTAATGAGTGATGACGTCATTATAAATTGCGTAATCACAGCCAATAACGTTCGTTCGTGGAAACAAGCAACCAATCGGAAGAAATTACGTGTTATATTTTGTTTGTAAAGAAAGAAATTGAAGGAAAATTGGGAAAGAAATAAAAGAATATCAAGTACGGTTGACTAATCTCGAACTTATTGAATCGATTTATAATTTTTTCGCGGGAGGAGGGGGTGATTCTTCTGAATATTCGAATATTCGTTCGGAAAAAGGTGTCGAATATTCGAATACAAAAGTAGTCGAAAACTGGCACCCCTAGTAAATACATAGAATCAAAGTCACAGTGACAAAATTTCAATTTCGTTTTAATTTCTAACCTTTTATTATTACAATAATCCAATTATGTTACTTTTCTAATGTTCGGCAGTGTAAATATTAAGTAGTGTTGTGCCGATACCAAAATTCTGTGAGTACCGATACTTTCCAAATGCGAGTACCGATACCAAGTACCGATACCTAAAATTTTTTTGTTAAAATTTCCAAATTAAAGCCACTTTGTGACAAGTATTATGTACATTTATTATATCACTATTATTTAGAAATGAATTGAAAAACAACTACTATAAAAAAGATCAACAATGTTAATATTTTTATCCCAATATCTGATAGATTTCAGTTTTTTTTGTAATTTCTCGTTTTTCTTTGCTTTTAAGATAAGTACTCAAGTACTTGCATTATTTTTTGTAAGTATCGGCGAGTACCGATACCACTGGTATCGGCGAGTACTAGTACTCAGTACTCGGTATCGGCACAACACTAATATTAAGTTACTTTCTAGTTTTAGACATGTCACTGAAAGTTTCGCCTTTATACACAATTTTGCTGTTTCAGAGAATTTCGGGTTTTTATCCAGCTTTCATCCACATAATTTTTGGTTTCCAGAAGCTACAGTACCCGTGTGATAAACAATTTCCTAGTTTGTTCAAAATTTGGCATTTTTCGCACTTCCGAAAATCGTATGGCTGTACTTATAAAACATTTATAAAAAAATGTCTTAATTGAATAATACTAACCTTTTTTTAAATACAATAACAATACTTACTTTAAAAGTCCACTCTTCTTGTAGTTTCAAAATTTTTTTCAGACTACAGGGACCAAGAGAAGATGGCGGTGTAGGTACGTTCGTGCCAATCAGTTCCCGACACTCCTTGTTTCCCTCCACTGATATCATCACATGCCCTTTCCGGCATTTTGTGTACGGGATTTTACGAAACTTGCCTTTTGTGGCAGCTACTGTTAATAATAAAACAAAGACAAAAAAAATAATGATTACACAGTATTAGCAAGTGTATTAAAATAGATTAAACATTATTCACAACTGGAAATTTCAATAAATTTTTGTTAACTATTTCCTGTTCCAAAGATGTTTGTAATTTTCAAGGTTACATTTAATTTTATGCAGCAAATGGCTTGATGATGATCATGATAAGGATCGACCGGTAAGGAAATTTGCCGGTAACCAAGCCGGTACCAATAATTAATACATGTAACTGGTACTTGTGCCAGTATCATGCTATAGGGCATAAAGTGACAATTAAAATGATGTGTGAATCCCATTTCTATGACGTATAGTTCACCTTTTATACCATTTCAAAGTTAGCGTAAATTATGTCTCTAAGTTAATAATTTTGAAGGCGAGTTGTGACAATAAATGTGACAAGCATAGTTTTTATGAGATTTGAAAAAAGAAATGCATTTATAAACATTTTTGCAACATAAAAGATTAATGTAAGAATCTGAACTCATGTGAGACAAGAACAGACAGCATTTTTCGAAATATTTTCACTATTTGATTAATTAATTTCTGAATACAACATCGTAAAATAATGTGCCACTGCGATTGGTTGTTTCGAAAAATGTGCCACTGTGATTGGTTCTTTCAAAAAAATATGACGCTGTGATTGGTTATTTCGAAAAAATACGACACTGTGATGTGCTATTGTCAGACTTTTCACTTGATTTTGATTGCTTTGTATACTGAATGCGGGAAATTTTAAATTCTTAATATTCAGTAATAATCAGGGCTTGAAACTAACTTTTTTCATGTGGTGGCCAGTGGGGTCACCAGAATTCTAATTCTAGTGGCCCCACAGGCATATTAGCTGTTACAGCATGGTATGGTAAGGTAATAATGAGAAATTTTAGGAAACAGTGTAGGCCTGTAGTGATATTTAGTAACTTTATAAGTACAGTAGAATGATGGATTTATAACAACCGGAAGGAAGAAAATTCTAACAGCTGGATATCCATATCACCATATGGTGTTTTTTTCCCAATAAATAACGATCAAATAATACCGATTCCACAACAATGAACACTTGAAACTTTTAAAAAAATGTCATAGAAACATTATTTATGTACCGCTATAATAATCCTGAAAGTGTGACCTCTTCGATGATATATAGCATGCTGGGGTATATCTTTTATTTTCAATGCGAATTTGTTACTTTTTATGTAAAGCAAGGGAATTTTACGATGAGAAAATATTTGAACTACAACAGTTAAACACTGGATAGTTCTAAAACAAGATGCCTGAACTAAAATCAAATGCAGGTCTCTTATTTCCGATTAAAATACAGCATTTCTAGTGTAAAACGCGAGCATTCCAATGTAAAACTCTAAACTTTTGATGTAAAACTGGAATCGTAGGCCTACGATGTAAATCAAGAGAATCTTTCGCAGATAATAATTTCAAAGTGGAATAACTTTTTAACCGATGGTCGTAGAAAAGTAATTAAAAAAACTCGGACCGTAATCCTGAAAACGAGCTCTTTCTAACTATGTATGGCATGATGGGTGGTCATATGGAAAATGAAATTACATTATTTCGACCGTATCCATTGTCGTAACTTTTGATTTGTTTTACGCATGAACGAATGCTATATATTTTTGACATCTACAGATCACTACAGATGGTATGTTTCGGAAAAAAGTTGGTGGCCCTTTGGGCCACCTAATATTACGTTTTGGTGGCCCTACGCCGATATCAGTGGCCTCAGGCCACCGCTAATTTAAAGCCCTGGTAATAATATTAATTCTATGCAAAGCCTGCTTATGCAGTAGATACACTTGATCATACAATATCATGTTACAAGAAGTCCGAAACATACAATGGATATTTATGAGACTAATGTGCTGCTAAGGTTTTATTTTAAAATATACTATGTCTCGTCATTTTTTAAACCAAAATAAAATCTTACATAATTTTATCATACTATTCCATTATAAAACTATCAGTTTTAAGAATGCTTTCAATACCAAAGTCAGTGTTTCATAAGTGACAAGTGAGATAATTTGATTTTAATATTAAATATCATACATATGTTATGTTTCAGGCACATTTGTATGGAATTTTCAGAACTTTGACTTACAAATCTTTCTGCTGTAGAGTTGGCGAACAAGGTTTCGGGATGCTCTCATATTCTGGTCGTCTGAAAAGAAAATCACACTTGCAGAGTATTTTAGATTGTGAAAGTGAATTTGTAACTTACCCTTGATTTTCTTTGCAAATCCGGGATTTACTTGTGATGCGTACTGGACACCTTGTTCTGAACCATAGATAAAACCTGACTGTTTATGAGCAAAACTATGCCCAAAGTAGCAGTGGTCCGTGGTTCGATTTAAAAGGTCAATCTGAAAATTATTCATTGAGATTCCTTTATATTCACTATTGTAAACCATGTCATTTATACTATTTCAGCCTCTGTTACTTTACTATCATCTAGCTCTGTTATTTTCTCTGCCAATTTCAACATTTTTTTTTTAAAGAAAACCTATGACAGCCCACTTCATCATTGAGTTAGGAACATGAAAACACATTGAATTCTGATTTTCTGAAACTGAAATTAGTCATAAAATGATCAGATGTGCAAGGTATTTATAAGCAATTCTTACATGGTATTAAATACAGTACTTCAAAATCTGCAACTTTTACCCACGCAATGCATGCTGCCACTAACAGATTGTATCACTAAGTATGTGTGAAAAGCGTAAGTAATAAGTATAAATATTTGCATGAAAATGAAAGTTTTAAAACCTATTCTGATGCTTATTTTACCTACTGATACAACAAACTAAAATCATAGTAGATCTAATATTTCAAATCACTTATACCAGTACCACTCTGTTTTGTTTAGAATCCCACATTAAAATTGTAGGTCTTCGTGTCCACTTTGTTGGCTTACATGCTGTTATGGGCATGGTTATTACATTATGAGATTTGTAAGTAGTTTTATAGTCAAAATACAGAGTGCTAGGAACTAGGAATTAGAAGAAATCAGTAATATATATAAATACAAAAAAAAAATGCTAATCTTTTGATTCGTACTCCAACAAACACTCCAATGAAAACATAAACTTTGCACAACATAAACGTTATAGGCCTACTTTATGCAAAATCACCAAGAATTGTTATTGTAAATACCTTTATCTGTCTAAAAGAAAAACAAGTACGGATCCCTAAGTTTTGTATTAAGACCTTCAATACTCTAATTTAAAGCAAAGATTATACTAACAGAGGGAGAATGACTTTTATTTATGGTCAGATCATAAATAAAAGTTTGCAAGCCTATATATAGGCTAATTTCTTTATGCAAAACCTAGTACTTATTAGTAACAGAAATGGCAACAAGTATGCACAACATAAACATTAATCATGATTACAATTTGAAATTATCACTTCCGACAATATAGGCTACAATTATATATACCGGTACTCAGCAAATGGATTGCTTAAAGGCAGTGAGCACTGTAAAAACCCATTTTACATTCATCATAGGCTAATTACCCCTTTGAATTAGCGCTGCTAATAAAATCAGAGCAAGACATTTTGTTTTAATTATGCTAAAATTCCTATTCTTCAGAACAAAGATTTTTCATGTAGGTATTGAAATTTAAAAAAAATTGTAATTTCAGGTTCACCCTTACCTACCTTTCAATTGCACCTTTGTTTATTGTTTCCTAAATTTTTTTGCCAAGATTTAAAATGCAACGTAGGCTAGTCCTCAGTGGAAAAAAAAACAAACTGAATCAGCAGAATCAAGAGGTGAGATCTCTTGGCAACACAAACCTTGTGAATTTTAAGAACTGTGCTTAGCAAAAGTTAGCATTTGCACATTATATAATATTTAACTTAAATAAGTGAAAACTGAACTTAAAATACCATCCTGCTGCCTTTAAGCAGTCTAAATTTCAGATTTAAAAGTCAAATGTTTTGGTTAACTTGCAGTTCCACAACATGAAAACTTACCCCTTTGCGAACATATTTTATTCCAAGCCTCCTTAACGTTTTTTCATTTACTTGGAACTCTTTTCCTTTCTTAAACTCCTCAAACTTCCTCCTCCATTCTTCCTTTTCGCTTTGAGTGCAACTAGAATAGAGACCTACAGCCTCTTTCAAACTGACGCCTAAAAAATTAAAATTGTAATCAAAACACTTCAATTATAAACATCAAATAATAAATTCTTCTTCAATTATTTAGGAAATAAAAACTTTGAAGCAATCTACTATTTATGAGTGAGGAATTCTATTACTGTTACTACCAGTTTAGTAACTACACTGCAGAGTAATTGAAAAGTATGAAAAAAGATGACAAACTCAATGTACTGGTATTAAAAATTATCATATTACAGAACAAATCATGTGAGACTTTGGGCTTGGGTAACAAACCATGCATAGCAGCTGTTTACCACCCTTTAAAATATACAGTACTGTTTTTGTGAAGATGGGGGGTGCCGGTACTCAATTGTTACAATAGCACTGAATTTGTTTAGAACCTGAATGCAAATATAAATATTCACGTCGTTTCTTCATTTAATTAAAAGAGGTGCCTCTGTATATATACACACAAATTAATAATAACAAATCATGATTGTCTTATTATTACTGTATTTTTAAAAAATGTATCTACTAAGGCTGGGCAAAAAGTAATATCAATTTAAATTTTTTATATCGATTTCGATATGTCCAATATTTAAAAAAAATTGATTACCAAAATATCGATTTTCTTCAAATAATCTATTTTTACAAATTTTTTAAAATTTTATTAGCCTCATAAAAACGAGATAACTTTTATGATGAGTCGCAGAAAGATGATTTAAACGGCGTCGTAATCCTGGAAATGTCACCTTTCAGATTATGTAACACAATGGGGTGCATTGTTTATTTTTGAAGTGAAATATTAATTTTCTATGACGAAACGAAAGAATTACCAGATGGCAAATACTTTGAATCACAACTATAACTGGCCAGTTAGTGAATGAAAGATGTTTTACTAGCTATAGTTCGAAACAGCCGCGTTTCAACTGAAAATAATTAGGGATCGACCGGATATCCGGCAAATATCCGGTATCCGGCCATTTTTTCCGCTCCGGTATCCGGCCCGGTATCCGGCTTCAAACGCCGGATATCCGGCGTAAAAAAATATTTAAATATGGCCGTGTTACATGTCAAAAAATGCGCCTCGTTCCGCAGATTCCGAAAACATATAACAATATATGTTCATTACAAACATTAAGATAATAAACCACAGATGCTAAAAATATATGACCGGAAGAAACTCTCGTTTTGCACCAGAAACATTTAGTTTAATACAATAAAAAACGAATTTTACTTTCAAAAAGACACTAGGCTATAATACGTTTTCAATTGAAACATATTTTTTTCGAACTGTTATGGTGTATAATTAACTATTACAACTGCACAAGAATTTTAAATTGCTATAAAACGAGAACCAATCAACTTAGAAACGTAAATCAAACGCGGTTTTAATCGTCTTTTCTCGCGCTTCCTAACGATACCAAACTCGATAAGAAATTTGAAATATCCGGTATCCAGCCGGATCGGAAAAATATATCCGGCAGATATCCGGTATCCGGCAAATATCCGATCCGGTCGATCCCTAAAAATAATATTGTGGTTGTCTTATATCTGATATAAATCCCATTTTTGTTGTGCAAAACCAGAATTTTCCGCTACAAAATGGGAGAGACTTCCGGTGACAATGATAATTTCAAAACGGCATAACCTTTTAACCGATCGCCATGGGAAGATGATTCTAACACGTGCGTAATCCTGAAAGAGATCTTTCAAACGCATTGTAACACGGCAATCTTAGATTTTTCGGTTTTGGATTTTTTTATTTGGTAAGTATAAATATCAATATAAATCGATTTATTTTTCAATATCGAAATCAATTTTTTTTCCAAGAATCGCCCAGTCCTAGTATCTACTATAATGGTGCAAATAGACTTCACAATCAGGTGTAGTCAGGGTTTGAATTTCCCACTAGCCTGCTAGCGTATTTCCGGAATATAGTTAACACGGGCGGAAATAATATTTAGAATATTGTGAAAAAATATTAATGTTTAATATTTCTTGACATGTTCTATATCATTCGATTTGTCTTTTTAAAGGCTTTTAAATGGATGTTCCCTTGTCTTTGTAGAAAATATTTTGTTCGTGATAGAACACATTATATAAATATGCAAATAAATGCAATATATTATTCCTATTTATTAGTGCATCTTTCTAAAATATAGAAATTTTGTATTTATCATGGCAACAATAGAATAATAATGAATCATTCCTTAAGTATTTTGTTTTTTAGAGTCCCAATTTCTCTTTAAAATCGGTTTGAGAATAGGATCTGAACCATTTCAAGAAATACGCAATATTTGCATTTTCGATTTCCTGATCAATATTGTGATACTGTTACGAAATGACAATAATATCATTTGTATTCTACACTTCAATGTTAATTTTACTAATTTTTGTTAAAAGTTTCTTAAAAATAAGAATATCAGAAGGGAAAATAAGTATCTAAAATGAGTTATTAACTGTAAATTTCCTTTTATTAATTAATTTTAAATAAATACGTGATTCGCGTATAGTTTGAAAGTAATGAAACTGAAAAGTACTCATAAAAGACTAATCAAATGATGTATGGTAGGTAACAAAGCTTTTTTTCGTAACTGGTTCCAGGACAAAAAAGATGTCCCTATCTCCCATGTTAACTGTATCCCAGTAATACGCAGCCTGGCTAGCCTAGGTTAGTGAATTTTGATTTTGGCTAGTGAAATAAAATTTTCGCTGGCCTAGTTTGCTAGTACATTTTCCCCCTTTAAAATCGTGTGATATAGGCTAAGTCTGTTTTATAGCAATAAATGCGTCTTGAAACGACGATTTCAAAAATGTCTAAACCAAGTATGTTAGTCAAAAGATCGTAAAGTTACAGCAAAAAGGTGGTGGTGGCCATCCAATTTGCCGATATTGTTTGAAAATGTCATTGTAATTAAAATTTCATAACTGTGTAGGCTAACCAATTATCGAACTTCTGTGAAATAAAAAGCTATAGAAAGTGCAAAAAAAGGCGATCTTGTGTGTGGATAAGACTTAAAATATTTTCTTGAACCTTAGCATTTAACAGTTTATTGTAGCCTAAAATCTGTTACACTCAATTTAAAACACGTAATTTTGGTAATGGCTAGTAAAAAGTTTATATAGCTAGTAACTATCGGAGTTTAATAGCCACAGTGCCTAGTGCTTGCAAAAATGAAATTCTAACCCTGGGAGTAGTACAGGTCACATTTTCACGACTCTCGGCAGTAATTTTAAATATACTGGTACACCCAAAAATTAATCCCTACTTTTTCCTGTTATTTGTTCTTAAGAATATTTATCCCCACTATTCTACTATGTATAACGAACAACTTTCTTTATTTCATAGGCTACCATATGTATAAAGATTCATACAACATTCTGAGCAAACATTGAAATGCAAATATAGAACTACACAGAGAATTTCAACTCGATATAAGTTTTTTCTGTGACAACTCTTCAAAGGTAAATAATTCCCTTCGAAACAAAGCATTACTTGATGATACTTAAAATCACTTAGTTAATGCCTTCCTACTAGATTTCAGAAACTTAGAAATTATGTCTTACAGAAAAAGTATGTACTGAACCTTACTACCTGAAACTTTCACATATACTTGAAATTTATTAGGCCTACTACTGATGCTGAACCTAAACAACCTATGAAACTTTTAAATTTATCATCTCAGAAAACCAGAAAACTTTAGTGCGGTAGCCTACATGTAATTAAAACAGTGGAATTTCTTGTGACGTGGCATGCTCTCTGTCAATAGTACCATAATTATGCAATGTGTTGGCAAAAATAAAAAAACAAATAAAAGTGTTACAGCAGATTTGTGATATAGAATTTCAATCACTGATTTGAAGGTTGAAAAGAAATGTCCTGTAGAACACACCTGCAAGAGCATAAAGCTAAGCACAGACATAAGTTTACTTCATTAAACACTATTATTGTGCTTTGCTATCTTTGCAAGTTTTATTTGCACAGCTGTGTATCTTCAGATACAAACAATGTAACAAAGCTAACAACGAACAATACATTCAAGATCCAACCACACCATTTGAAAATAATGTTTTATGTATGGTACTAATGATTTGAAAGTTGACTTCCTTTTATATTGAAATTATACACAACAGTACCATAGCCTACCTTTTTCTTTACATATCAAGCTGGCCGCAAAGTTGTTGACCCTCTTGAAACATTCTGACTTTGGCTGGGACGAGTTCTTCCTATACATGTAACCCTAAAAAAACATTGTAATATTTTAAATTACCTTCTCCTGTACTGTTGTAAATTCATTAGTAATTTTATTTTAACCCTTTGAGTCCCAGATAAGATCCGATCTTATGCAATTATGCTTTGCATGTAAAACAAACAGATTGTATCTCGAGTTAATGGCTGTACTTAGGTTTTAAATACACTGAATGTACTTTAGACAAGGTATTCATGCTCAGACTGATTCCCGTTTTAGACAGGGGCTGGACCCACCTGAAAAAACTCACTCAAAAACCCAGTGCGGGTTTTTTCAAAAATTAACTGGGCTACACTGAAATTAACAGAAATATTTGGAGGCAAAAGCACAGAAAACCTTGCTTGAAGTAATATAGAGCAATAAGAATCAAAAGTGAATGAAAAAGCTGTAAAATAAACATTGAAAAGTAAAATGAACTGTAAAATAAACATTGAACAATGACAATTACCGGTTACCAGCAGAATCCAAATTATAGGCCTATTCACTTTCATAATTATATTTCCATATGTCGAAAATACACTCTACGTAGGCCTACATTATAATAGCAGTAAAACTATAGTTATGGAGTTTAAAACAAATAATTTATTTTCTTATTGGAATATTTTATTCTTTTCCTACAGTATTTAGACTGGATTATGCAACTGTGTACTGGTGTATAAACTTTTACAAATTTTGGACATTTCAAATTAAAAATAGTGGTTAGACATATCAGCTTAAATTGTAAAATAAATTGACTAAAAATATTTGTATTTTCCGGGTTCGGTATTTGAGCATTTTTCCTTACTCAATTTGAAAAAGCCCGAAAAAACCCAGGTGGGCTGGGTTTTTTCAAAATTAAGTGGGTTTTTTCAAACCCTGGTTTTAGAAAATATAGTTTGGACAGTGCTCTCTGACGTTCCAAGAAAATTCAATACCCTACAATTTTATAGGCACAAATAGTTCAGGAAACTGAAATAACTTATTACGCTACATTTAATTCAAAACGTTTATTTGAGTCTTTCCGGTCATATGCTCCCCAATTTCATCATGTGCAATTGTGCATTCACCACATCTTGAATGATGGACCAACACCCAACCTGATCTGACCAGACATAACCTACGTAGGTCAGGTTAGATTGGGTCAGTATCAGTCTACCACTATCGATCTGCAGTAAACTGTAGCATCTTGGTCAGTTCTGTAATCCAGATGATAAAATTAGGATGAGCACAATCGAAAATAATTCATGTTCTTATAATGACATCTTTGTTCCTTCTTGGTAGTTGCAATAACAACATCTTACCTTTAGGTAGTCGGAATAATGGACTTGTTACTTTTAGGTAGTCACAATAATAGACATGTTACTTATAGGTAGGCCCTAGTCGCAATAATAGACAAGTACCGAATTGAAAATAGTGAGAATTGTTATATGGCGGCATGGCGCAGCAGGAGGCCAAAAATGTGGACTGAATAGCAAGCATTTTTTTTGGGGGGGGGGGGGGGGTACCATTACCATTTTATTATTATTTCAAGTAGAATGTTCATGCCTTTATCCGATCCAGACACTGATTTGAATTTTATTAATAATAGGCTAATATTTGTCTCATCCGGTTGAGTTATTATTAATCTCCCCTAAATATTGTATAATGTAGTTTGTCCACCAGGTCATAATTTATTATTGGTCTCGGCAAAAGTCAGTTTAGGGGTCCGCTAAATTAACCGTCTATCTGGGTCTCCGGTGCACTGTAAAAGTTTACGGCCTTGTATTGCATATTACATCTTGCACAAGCCTAGTTCAACCATCTGTCATATTTTTGCTCTGAAGATGGTTGTTTTCCAGCACTCAAGTCAGCAATAAACTGCTTACTGATGCAATAAATAACTAATAATGTTAATGGTAACAGTGAGCATTTGTATTTCAATTGCACATTACAAAAATTACTGTGATGTCATTGACATTGTATTTTATCAGCATTTTTTTTTCACACAAAGATTTGTTCTAAAGATCTACATCAACCACTTAAATATTTGTAATCCATCTTTGCTATGTCACTATCAACCATTAGTCTACGAACTGTGCACATGAAATTAATTTCCATTACCGGTACTTATACAGTACCGTAACTGTACATTTTTAAATAGGCGTAAATACTGTAATCAAACATGCAAAGTGCCATCATTATTTATACCTGAATTTGAGAAATGGACAATCCACATTGACGTGAACAATCACTAAGGAGCAACTTGGTTCTTGTGTGCATGTGTTTGTTTTCGATGTAATCTTCTATGCATTTTTTCTGATCTAACGTGAAAATGGGTCTGAAAATATTAAATATTCATAAATGATTACATGGTAGACAATATTTAGTCTATGTGTGATGTCATTATCATAATGGCCTGCTTGGGTCACACATAGGCAATAATATAGGTCTACATAGCCTACTGTACAGAACAATTTGAGCAAACTAAATTCTTCATTCTCTATGAATATGGACAATGTTTTACCAAGGCCTAGGGCAACTACAATGTATAGTACATATGACAGCGGAAGTTGTTTTTAACATTACATATGACAGCGGAAGTTGTTTTTAACATTTTTTCCCTACAGCATATTTGGGCGATTCTTTCGTTACGTGTGTTACTTTTACACAACATTTTTCAACTTCTAGGCTCTTTCTAACAATTTTACAGACTGATTTTAATGGTTTTTGTAATTTCTTCATGAAGTTATTGGTCTTGTGAATGTACACAAAAAAAATGAAGACATTCCCTGTTTAGATGTTAGCATAAAAAATTTATGAAATTTCGTTACGTGTGTTACCCTTTATAATGCATATTTCCAAAAACTTGGAATATAATAATTTAATTCTGTGAAGTATGAATGAGGAGGGTCAAACTTTTTTATTTTATGGAAAGATGAATTATCAATGATATTTATGGTGACCTTTAAAATGTTTGTTCTTTTTTCTAACTATCTCAAAAATAATAAAATTAAAACGTTACGTGTGTTACCAGAGCGTTACGTGTGTTACCCCGTGTGAATTTTGAATATAGGTGCTCACAAATAGAGTGCCAAATCATGTTATTTGAAAGTTAAAAGACTTAAAAATTCTAATTTCCACACTTTACTTTGGCTAGCTGTACAAAACTGAGTGAATCATTGACACATTGACCTACATGTAGCTTATAATCTCAAAGTCACAATTTTCGGGAAACTCAAAATAAGTGTAGCCGTATTTCTTACATGAGCAGGCCTATTGGATTTTTAATTCCTTGGGTTTACCTTTACATACTCAAGATAGTACACATGATTTAGCCACTATTTCAAACTAGACAGTCACATGATCTTGGTTACCGGTAACATGTTACAGTAATATGAAATATTGTCATATAGCTTATGTATGAACAGTGCACATCACTGATGTTCATTCTAAATTCAGCTAAGGTACTGATTGTTGTGCTAGTTAAATACTGTTTGTGTACAACAATTTACAAGACCATTTGTATGCCACAACTTTGCAATCTGATCTGATCTGGAGATGGTGTTGTAAGCTGCATATAGAAATATTCCTATAAGAATGTTCTGCCAGGAGGGAGTTTATAGTCTAAAATAAATTCCACAATATTAGGGGATTTATTTTTGTATCATAAAGTTAGGTTTACTAGTGTTCAAGAAGCAAATTTTATTGTGAGGTTGGATCTAAACATGAACTACAAATGATTGACTCAAGTGCTATTTTAAAATGAAATCATGTTCCACAAGAGTTGAAAACTTTTCTTTTATAATAATGTCAACTGCTTGCATCATTACATAATTTATAATATAGGCCTAGGCCAAGAATGGTGATGGTACTGTTTGTTTGTGGCTACAACACATTACTATCTAGGCCTTCAGCATAGTGTGTGTTACTAAATAATTACATTTCTGATCCATATAATTTACAATTTTTAAAACTTAACATATACCATAGACACCACACACTTTGGAGGGAAATATCTGTTCTGTTAGACTGTGCCCATCTAGTGTCCGAACTCAAAAACACTACTGGGATTTAATAGGTAATTAGTGCATTTACTGTCTGTTAACTGCAGAATCAATAAACCTAGGTAAATTTTATATTATTATAGCAGTTTGAGGCAGAACATTTAATACTAACACATGTAACGGTAACACACGTCTTACGTGTGTTACCACTTTTAAAATTAATCTGGACAGGTAATTAATGGTACAAAAAAATTCTTGAATTTTTTCTGTGTTGTACTGGCCTGCCTAATTTATAAAATGGAGTTTTATAAAATTTCATTAACAAATGCCTGTTAAATTATAACAAATATGTAATTATGTTACGTGTGTTACCTGCTATTAAACATATTGTTACTTATGTGACTTGGCCCTACTGGCATTTAGTAGGCAATTAGTGCATTTACTGTCTGTTGATGCAGAATCAATAAACCTAGGTAAATTTTATATTATTATAGCAGTTTGAGGCAGAGCATTTAATACTAACACACGTAACGGTAACACACGTAACGTTATGTGTTACCACTTTTAAAATTAATCTGGACAGGTAATTAATGGTGCAAAAAAATTCTTGAATTTTTTCTGTGTTGTACTGACCTGCCTAATTTATAAAATGGAGTTTTATAAAATTTCATTAGCAAATGCCTGTTAAATTATAACAAATATGTAATTACGTTACGTGTGTTACCTGCTATTAAACATAATGTTACTTATGTGACTTTAAATGCACAATAATTTAGGTAGGTCATGTTTCAAAATTTTATATGAAAGTTATAGATATTATCTACTGATACATTGAATTTAAAACCATTTTATATTGTTCTTCAACATTTTTATAATGTACATAGAAACACAACAGGCGAAATAAAAAAATGCGAAAATTACGTACTAAGTTAGTTCTACCCAAATTTTTACTAATTATCATTGTTAATTTCAAAAACCATTAACATTTTTGAAAAAAGCACATTCTCTGGATTCAGAATTTGTTTTGTTTTTGCTTTTATGACAATTTTGAAAATTTTGTCACTCAGGACCACTTTCTGTGGAATCGCCCATTTACATACCAGTACTTTGATTTCCAAACTCGTTATTGTTACATTTAAGTCAAAAAAATTATAAGGAAACTACTCTACTCGCCGTAATGCACGTCATCACTGCTCGTTCGCAATGTTGCCACGTCTCGTTTCAGATTTAAAAAAGTGAGTAAGTTAAAATTCACTTTATTACTTCGCATTAAATTACGCACTTTTTTAAATTTGAAGTGAAATGTGGCAACATTGTGTAACGAACACATGATGACGCAAATTGTGGCGGGCAGAGTAGCTTACTTACATTTTTTTATTTTTTTTCACTTAAATATAGCCATAACGATCTTGGAAATCAAGGTATGTAAATATGCTGTAACCTGGAAAAAATGTTAATAACAACTTCAGCTATCGCATGTACTACACATTATTTTCCTCGGTTATAGTTGCCCTAGGCTTTGATAAATACCCCATATTCTGAAGCATGGGGAAGGTGGTTTGCTGAAATTCGTCATTACCGTACCGTACAGTACATAATTCTGTTATTGTCTATGTGTGACCTGAGCAGGCCACTATGACAATGACATCACATTAACAATAACTGAACAACTATATAAGTTATATGTATATATATGTATGTATTAAAGCACTGAGCGCTGTTAATTTTCCATACACTTTACTATTCTTGACCTCATAACTTGTATGTTTATGTATTGGAAATAAATAAATAGGCCTAAATAAAAACATGGACTAAAGATTGTCTACTGTAACGACCAGTATTGGCAACCCTTTTCAAGATTACGTTATCTGGTTATCAAGAAGAGGGTTGCCAAGATCACAGAACTAGGGGTCTTTGCCAAAAACAGTGGAAAGAACTAGTTGCCAAGTCGACAGCAGTGAATCTTACCAAGTCGACAGCAGTGAATAGGAGCTACGTCTAATCAGTCCATGTGACGAACTGATAGAAATAAATAAGTTTCTACCTTGATTCCTACTTTTTTTGTGGTGGATCATCTTGTTTACATCTTCAAACCAATTTTTATTTCATTCATTATTCTCAGCATTCATTACTTCTGCTGAATTTTAAATTGGGATGAAGAATGACATTATCAATGCAGCGGTGCAGGAAATGCCCGAATCCCCGAACTAGGTTCGTGGGAAATTTCTGAGGTTACAAAAAAAAAAAAATCTTTTTGTTTACAGAAAAACGAAAGTAAAAGGAGGAAATATACTTTTTCTTTTTCATCAGAATATACTGGTTACTATGCTATAGTTAATATACTGGTTACTATAGTTACTATACTGGTTGCTATATGGTTAATATACCGGTTGAGGAAATATACTGGTTGAAATATCTTATTATTTACGAGATGGTGAGACATTATGGCCAAATGAGTTGCAAATATTCTTAACCCCTTAACTGCGTTGACTTTTTTTTACAGCCGCTTAGATGATGAAGAGCAACGCAAGCTCCCGCCTCACCTCTGCGGCTCCACACTGCTTTTTTCTGTTCGTTTTGCGGGATTTTTCAAGCAAATGCGGGACTGCGGGGTCGAATGACTGACAATCGACTGTTGGGAACCCAAGATGTTGACAATGAAAATACAGCGGAAGTCATGGATGCTGAGAATAATGAATGAAATAAAATAAAAATTGAAAACGTAAACAAGATGATTCACCAAAAAAGGTATGTTCTATGTTGGTACAAAACGAGATTCTAAAGGGCTCATTCCGTTTAAACATTTTAACAGGTAGGACCATTCCAAATGTTGTCCGTACACTTGCATACCCCAGGCTACCAGCTCACCCCGAAGGGGTGCCCGAGGGCCAATCTCTACGAGATCGGCACTGCGGGTGGTCATACTCGATCCGTTCAGGCATTGATATTTTTCAACTTTCCTGGATTCGCTTCCCTGCCCTACGAATAGGAACAGGTACTGTGTCCCTGGTATTGTAACCAGAATGTAACTTTCAAATAATATGATTTTTAAACATCAGCCTCCCCCCCTCGGGTATATGTCTGGCGACGCCCCTGGTTTCAGTACCGCACTGTTTGTATTAAACTTGTCTGCAAATGGGACAATATCCAGTAGGCCTAAATCGTGATAAAATAGTTGGTCAACCTACGTTTAGGCTAGGCACTATTAAGACTCGCTTGACCATTTTCGGAGTTTCAAACATCGAAATTGGCAAAGCAAAAAAGGCAACGTTTCAGAGTCTTAACTGTGTAATTAATTTCATTGCGGCTGCTACTATGACATGTAATTAAATCCGATTTTTCAAATTACTGAGAAAAAAAATATAATTCTTTTTCCGTCAAACTATAACATGCTATGCAATACATCATTGGATCGTCATAAAACCTGCTTTCCAAAAATACTATTCTTTTTCGTAGGCCTATGACATCAAATATAAAAGATAAATTTCGCCAAGCAACGATTGACGAATGCGGTAGGCCTTTGTAAAATTCGATGAACCCCGCAGAATTATGTTCGCTAAACACGCACAGGAAAGCATTTTCGTCCTTGAAAAAACGAGTTGTACTCGCCCAAAACGAAGTGGAGTTGATTTTTGAAGTAATGGCGTTTGAGGTCAATCAACCCACAGAAATTAGAGAGCGTGATTTCGGCGATCCCAAGTTGACATTGTCAAACACAGAGAGCGAAGTAATTTTAAAAATCGAACCCAATCGTTGATAACGGTTAAGGGGTTAATAACGCCTATGTCTAGGCCATCGCCGCTTGTAATAGCCTACAGCTGTACAGTGAATGAGGGAATCAGACGTTGTAACATACACGCTCGGACATCCTCACGCAATCGGCCATCTGAGACCTCTCACGCTCCGCCACCTGGCAGAAAAAATATGATCACCAAGCAAACTTAAGCATGTTATGCCTAAACGAACAGAAAGTTTCGTGGATAGGCAACTTTGGTAGGTGAATCGTTAACTTCATTTTTACAACTAGGCCTACCAAGCACTGTTATGACATCTGCCAACGAAACTTCTGTTCGTTTACTTTTGCCTAAGTTTGCTCGGTGATTAGGCTATATTTTTTGCGACAGCAGCCGAAAGTGGCGAGACGCTTGAGGCCTTGGGTCGGCGCCTTGAAAAGGTCGACCGTGTGATGGCGCCGTAGGCAACCGAGCACATACGTTAATAAACCCGATTCCCTCGGTCCCCGGGCAACATTTGGAATGGTCCTACACGTTAAAACAGAAATTACCCTTCAAAATCACCTACAGTAGGCTACAGCCATATCTGCAGAAGTGCCCCATTAGTCTAGGCTACATACCTGATTTTTGACATTCTGGTCACAGAAAGAAAAGATCAGTTTAACAAACTTACTGATGCTACCGCACCTACACTAGGCCTACCCACAGAACTTATGGGCCTACCTTTACCAGTTTAGACACGAACAAGTAATCGTACAAGTAAATGAAGTAGCCTAATGTGGCCGCCAAAACCTTTAAAAAAAAAAGGGTGGCCCAGCTTTGGTTGCCAGACAGATACCAGTATATTTATATTAACTTTTTTCTAAAAATAAATAAATAATAATATACGGTAATTGATTTCAAAATAAATAAAATTTAACTAAATTTATTACACACTCTACAGCTCAGAATTATCAATATTATTGATATTTAAACCATTATTTTCACCTATAACCGTGGTAGACATCACTGCGATCTACCGGATGTTTTTACAACTTTTTACAACAGATGGACGGCGTCCGTTCTCACTCTCGCAAGAGGAAAAATAATTTCATTTTTCTTCTCAAGAGAAGAAGTAAAGTATTCGGATTGGCTGTGGCATTCAGGAAGTGGATGGGGTGTTTTGTATCTCCTCCCTGGCCGTTTTGTAATCGATCTGACTATTGGGTCGTACTGTGTTGGTGGGTTTACGTTGTTGTTGTGTAAGAATGGACTCCATGCCTCCTCTGTTGGAATTTTTCATCGAACGTTGTCTTGACCTCTTCTCGCATGGCGACTGTTAGGACGGGATGCGATGTGGTAGGGAAGGTCGACAAGTTGTACGGATGTCCCAAATTTCAATTCCGGTTTTCCTTAAGAATACATATTTTCTTGAACTTCGGTAATATAAGCAGAGGGCCATTTTTTGTACATTCATGTTCCATGTTTGCCACTTTTCTAAGAATGCAATAAAATAATCCGGCACAACGCCAGAGCATATCCGGTGAAGTGAATATCTAGACCTAAATTATGTCACCCATGTAAGGAATCTATGGGAAGTAAATCAAATACTAGTGGTTATATGTATGGATATATTCGGAAGGAGGTCGCGTTTATGTCCCCACCTTCAGGACTCAATTGCTATGAAATTTAAATTTTAAGAACCTATTAAGAAATAATAATGAAAACACAATCAATTAAATAAAATAAATGAAGTTTATGTATTACGTAGCATAATTAATTACACATTATTTTATGGCGATTTATGCCATATTTTACACTTGTAAAAAAATTAAATATATATTTTCTTGTAATATTGTAACTTTATGCATTTTTTAACAGATTTGACAAGTGAAAAAAATTATTCGTATTGGCACGAGTAGCTCTGTCAGCTAATTGATTACCAATGATTCCCACATGTGATGGTACCCATAGGAATTTAATTTCAGTATTATTAATCATACTAGTTCTAGCAATGTCTGAAAGAATGGACGTACAATGACTGCGTGTTTTCATATGGGAGAAGTAATATGAGGCAATTGATGACATAGAGTCTGTACAAATAATTGCTTGTGATACGTGGTGTTGCTGTTGTAACCACTTGCGGGCCACAAATATACCCAAGAGTTCTGCATTAATGATTCCTGAATACTTTGGCAACCTTAAATATGTTCACTTGAATATCTTCACGTGGGTTTCAATTAATTAAACTTCAGATATATAATCGGAATTTTGTGAAACCAGAATCTATACGATACTTTTGAAACTTTTATATTTGTAACCACTTGCTTTTATAATTGGATCCGATAGCATCCAACGTACAGCACCCATCATTAAATTATAAATCAGAGTGCAAAAAACTGTTGCATTCAGGTTTATCTCCGCTAGTCGTTCTTTTTTTATGTTAAAACCCTGTTGTTTAATTTCTCCATGCACTTGAGGCAAGTATTATTTCTGGGATGTTATGTCATAAATGACTGGCTGTCTTTGTACATTTTGCGGTTTTTCTTGATACTTTTGCGCTTTATCTACCCCACATTTTGTGCATCTTTATTGAACTACTTTCATAGTTTCCATTTGCACTTTATATACACAAACCACATCATGGTCTACTCATCATGGTCATCAGCTAAAAACATATTGATAGTTCCTGTAGTATGTCACCTGATTTGAAGTAAATCACCGTCCATGGCGCGTGCAAGATTCATGTTCCCAATGAATATATTCTTTAATTTCATCCTGAACGACAAACGTAAAATTCTCTGAGAAATCTATTACAATCAGTGCAGTCTTCTTGGAGGGTTTAATTCCTTGAGATATTTGCTCTGAGATTTTGTTATATATGAAAAAGTTATTAGTTTCATATTACTTTTCAGAGATTTAGTGGCATTGTCTTGATTAAATAAGTATTTGGATCTTCACCACTTCAAATGAAACAGATAATTTCCAAACGTTTCACCTTTAATAATGATAAAGGCTTCCTCAGTGGAAATTACAAAATGATTATCAAAAAATACATTACAGAAGAAAACAAAGGTACAAAGGTATTAGTTTCATTATCTTCTCTAATGTTTGATCAGCATACTGGCGTATTGGTAAATGCTGTGGTTGGAGTTGGGTGTAATCGATACTGACCCACTGTTAAAATTGAATTTCTTCTTCATCAAAATGTTCACTGAATTACTCTTCTAACAGCGTTTGCACATTTTCTGGTCCTGAACATTTGTTACAAAATCCAAACATTCAAAAACGATTGATGCTGTCACAAACCATCATGTTAATTAGATCCTGTGATGTCCACATTGTGGAATAGTAGCTCCCATGTTTTGGTGGACGGTACAAACACTGTGCGTACCACAAGCTCCTGCAAGATGGATCCAGAGAACAAAATTTTGAGAAACCAACCTTCACATCATATTTGTTTTCCTTAAAGGGAACGAACATTTCATCCAAGTTACCCAAAACAAGACGCTGCTGCGTATGTACATTCTTCTGCAGGTTAACAAAATCCTTTGATCCAGGCATTTGGCGTGAAAACTCATCATCATCATCATACTCCATAATCAGTTGAATTGTAGTTTCCGCGATTACTTTTCAACACTGTGAAACTCGTTTTGTCGATAACTGGCTTTGTCAAATATTTTATTCTTCTCTTCCTATCTGTACTTTACCCAACACACATTTCTCCACAGAATGCCACAAACAGTCAAACGTGTGTTAGTTAGCGAGATTACGAAGTTCAAGTTATGAATATCTTTCCTGCTGCTGATGTTTTAAAATCAAATATGCCATCGAACATTGTATTTTTTTAACAACAAATAGTTTGAGTTACTTCTTGCTCCACGTATTATTTGAGCCAGCCATCCAGTATAAATACAGGTGCATTTTTAGACTTCTCCATTTTAAAGTGAATGGAATCACATTATATTTCTGTATGCCCGTGTTCAAAAACCTTGTGGTCAATAACCTTAACGGTGGGATGGATTTGCAAGATGTACAAACACATTAACGCAAAAATAGGCTTCTTTCTCTGTCCACCCCAACTATTCGACATCATCCGGACGTAACTAATGCTTGATTTCACCATAATGTAACAATGAACACAGGTTGATATTTCTTTCGAATCTCTTGAACCATGGGTTTCATAAAATTATTCCTTCTTAATTCCCAAGGTTGTATATTGTGAGGTTGTAAACAACCCTGCTGCGTAAATTTCGAAAGGGAACTACGAATAAGTGCATCTGTCACGTTCAATATTGACATAAATAATTCACGACGCACTTTTTTCATTCCTATATTTACTGTTAATGTGTAGCAGGTAGCAAAAATTATCTGCGACGTCATGTGTTCTGCATTTTAACAAAAAATTAGACTTGAACCATATTTGAGTAAATTAAAAATACTCGGAACTCGACCTGGTAAAAAGTGTGAGAAACACTCAACTCGAAGTTGACTGTGAGCAGAAAATTTACTACTCGCACACCCCTACAAATCAACGTAACAAATTTAAAATTATTATGAGTTAAAGAAAATATATAATTAAATATAAGAAAAGCAGAAACACAATACTTATTATAAATTGATTTACCTTCAATTTTAAGTGTGGCCTTAACAGCTTCATCGTTGGCACTAGAGACAACAGAAAGAGAGCGTATTAATCTTGGGGTACTTGGGCAAATTGTGAAGATTTGTTTTGTGCTACATGAGCAATTACATTCATCGAATTTGAGGCTCTATTAAGTGTATCTGCAAATGGGTCTTCTGAAGAATGACAACCTGAAAATTTATGTAAAATTGTACGGTTAATCGACTATACAGGGAAAAATACCTGTCACGTTTAAGTGGTTATTGACACAGTAATGTTTAGCCTCAATCAATTAATGTTGTTTGGTTGCATGTTGTGGCCATATTTCTTACAAGTACAGTATGACAAGATTCATGAAAACACTTTATAACACAAAGGTAGGATCCGAAGAAATTGTTGAAAGATCATATACCGGTATGAGTTTTTGTTAATATTGAAAATAATACTTTAAATATAACAGCAATTACATCTTTACATTAACATTTGCATAATAAGGCCAAAAGCTATTTCTCATTACATTAAGTTTTTGTTCTTTTAACATCATAGCAGCACACTTCTAATCTAGTTAGATGATGGGTGCGTGAACAGGACTCACAACATATCAAGCGCCGAACATCGTGATTGTGTGTGATTTGAACACTTGATTCAGCAATAAAAATTATGTACGTGATCAATATTTATGCCGCAATCAAGAAAATTCACACGAAGTTTTCCTACGTAAAATATCGACGATCGTTAATAAATAAAGAAAATAATTCCAATCAGGTTATCCAAGGCCACTAATTTTTTTTTACTGTCTGCTAGGGTTACCAACAGAAATATGGTGAAATTGCAGATAAAACAAAGGACTCCTACAAAAACGGGTCACTTTTCAGGAATTTTGTATTATTATAATTATATGTATTGTCGAGGGCCTCGGCGTTTTATAGTAGTGTGGCCGTTAATATTTAATTTACCTTTAATTTATATTATCTCATCATGCAAGATCACGACTTCGGAGGAGGGGCGTAAAAATGCAATTCCCATAAATTACTGATATATATTTATTCCCTGTTAATATAATTTACATTTTTAGGTATTTGAGATGTTAAATAGACGTAGGTCTTTATTTTTGGGAGGTGTCCGCTAGCGTTATTTTTATAAACACATCGGGAGATTTATATTCACACATTCTAATATTCCCTGAATAAAATGCTGTTATTGTTTTACTATAAAATGCATATCTTCAAAGCTATATAAAATGCATATATTCAAAGCTATATCTAACTTAACCATTTTACATAATTATTATAATTATGTACTTACATTCAATTATTAAAATACATCTTCCCTATGGCACGAGAGAGACATCAGTCCCCGTGGATTATCGTCTAAAGCTTA
>JAQFYR010000002.1:0-30970 GCA_034694985.1 Campodea silvestrii
CACTACTTATAATATTACCTACTTCGAAGAAAAAGGTTAAGAAAAATAATTATACTATTTTTAAATAAGTTGTACCCCGTAGTGGAACGTAGCCCCGGGCCCAAAAATTCTGGACGGCCCTGCATTTACCTTTGTGTAACGTATGACGATGAAATTCAAAATGTATTTTATTAACGTCTTGAATTTTGCAGAATATTCACTAAATATTAACTCTTTGTATATTACAATTTCGATAATTTGATTTACGAAAACGCTGTTTTAGTGAAACTAAAAGGTAAATTATGAATTTTTCACATACTTTTTTTCATTTTCTTCAATATTTTTGCCTATTGGATCCGTGCCTCAATTCTAAAATACATATAAAATCTGCCTCCTTTAAAATTCATTACATTTTCTGAATATATTTATTACACTACCAAACACACTACGTGGCAACCCTGTGAGGTGTATTATCAACACTGTATGAAATATTCACTTGTCGCATTCATCAGGTAGTAGAAAGTAGTAGTACAGTAGTACATGTATGGAACAGGTACTGATGATTGATTGATTGATTGAATTCATTGAGAATTGGAGCACAGCAATGCAAGAGGGAATATATTGATTGAAGAAAATGGATTCTAAATTAGGAATGAGATGCTTTCAGCACTCTCTTTAATCACTTACAGGTACTATATACCAGCAGAAGAAAGTAATTCAAAAGTTTTTTCTACTTTGTTGCTTCTTATATACAAACTTTGCTTTTTTCTTCTCTTACAGACTAATTGAAAGTTAATTAGAAATTCTTATTTGTGATCAGTTCTTTCAGAAACAGATATATTTTATTTTCTCATGAGGCTACGATTATTTTTTTAAATTCCGGTGTCACTCGGAAAATCAACAATGGCGGTGTATTAAATGTGGCCAAGAGAACCCCATATTTCCTTAAAATACACAACAGGAATGTACACATAGTCATAACAACTGCAGAATATGGCCTCCTTCGCTTCATTGAGATTTCATTCGTTGTAATAAAAAATCCGTCGCTTAACAGGTCATGCTGGCCAAAGGGTCCATAGTCTATAGTGATTACACGCTTGAAGCCTATACTAGTCTTGAGGTCCGGGTTCGATTACCGGCGCCGCCAGGAAACTTTTCTGAGTGGTGGTCTGAACCAGGGTCTACTCAACCTCGTGAGGACAAATGGGGAGTTATTTAATACCGAATCCGATATCGGAAACCAAGGTTAACGGCTGAGGGATGTCGACATGCTTATCTGTGTCATTCTGGTCACATACTCGGAAGGAGGCAGTCCACTTGGTAAGGCGCGTTAGGCGCCTTCATTGTATTAACACTCTTCCACAGTACGTATCCTGTCGAATAGGCAACATATTTTTATTTATTTATTTTTTAAAGAGGAATTTGAAAATGAAAATTTCACTCAGCGGCACGAGTTCTAATAAACTTCCTTCACTTTTTAATATTAATGAAATAATTAATTTTCCACCATAGGCTTCAGGATTTGAGTACTAAGCGATTTTAAAAACTGATATCTTACATGCATATAGTGTTGCCGTCGAGCGAGCCCGTAGTCGAGCCCAAAGCTCGCTCGCTCGTTTAGTCGACCTATTACGAGCTGGAGCTCTGCTAGTTTTACTCGAGCCGAGCTCGAGCTTTCGCTAACGAGCTACGAGCGAGCTTCGAGCTAGCTCGAGATGAGCTCGAGTAGATTTTACAATATATTTATTTACAAAAAAGAATGTGATTAGCTTCCCAATGCCCTTACAAAAATATTTCAGATATTAAAAAAAAACTGTTATTTGGGACCTATTTGGCGCCAACATCACGGATGCGACTGATATATAATCATATATTAAATCTGCAGTGTGAATTCAATTAGAATATTATAGGAACATTATAAAAATATAATGTTAACGAATTTTATGCATCTTCGCCCAAAGTATGTTCCATTTTTTTTTATTTATCACTTCCAATAAGAATGAGCTTTGGCGAACTTTATTTTAAAATTTTGCGTTTTAAGTTGATGTTCGCCATGAATTGTGGAATTCCTAAAGATATTTGGAAAAAATTAAATATCTCATTTTTAGATTGAATAGAATTCACTGCCATTGAGTGAAATTTTCGTGTTCTCGCTGGCTTAAATAAACGAAAATTTGGCTCTATATGTTTCGGGGAAAATATTCCCACCCTCAGGAGTATAATTAAATTAAAAAAAATAAAAAAGTCACAGCCAGGAGTGGAATTTCTTCCGAACTGTATAGTAACCAGCCATGACAAGCATATTTTCGCGCAAAACGTAATAGATATTTCTACAATTTAAAGTAAAGTTTCCATACACAGAATATTCAAAATACATCTGGAGGGGGTTTTGGCAAGGGCATAAATTTCTCAGGAATTTATGAATGGAAAAACCCTATCAGAGCGAGGTCCGAAATTTTTTCATTTCTCTTGGTCGAAATATCCTATTTTTATGCTACTTTATTAGAAATATTTGCACTGTTTTCTAAAAAGAAAAATTAAAGAAAATTCTAATTTTCTCTCTTTTTTCTTCTTTTGCTGGCTTCAAAAAATTTGCCAACAATCTCAACATACAATTTTTTTCCCCACTGTAACCTGGTTACAGGTTACGGAAGATTTTCCGGCCCTGATCACAGCAACACAAAATATCACGTCATTCACTGCATAATATGCACTGAGCACAGTATACTGGAGAAGCAATTTCTTTTTATAAACGTGCAATATGAATTATATGATGTCCGGCTACTCGAGCCCAAACGATCTGCTCGGCGAGATCTGAACTTCACACAACGAGAAAACGTAAAAAAATTAAACAAACTACACCTTTTTTAATTAATATGTTTAAAATAAACTACACCTTTTTTCATTAATATGTTTAAAATAAATTTTGTCATCATCCCAACAAACAGAGTATTTGTGTATAATATAATTCTGTACAAAAATATCACATACCTGCAATATAGCATGAATCGTGTCGAAAGAAATACTTTTGAAAGTAAAAAAGTTAAGAGGCTCACAGCTTACAAGACCCATTTTACTAATGAGTAAATTATTTCCAATAACTATAATTATTGTACATCGTATATGAAAACGTAATTCAAAAATTGGTCGGAAAATTTGTATCCAGAACATGTTTTCAGGACATGTAATGAAAATATTTGCATAATTCCGACCTTGGAGAAAAACATGATAAAATAATCGCATCAAACCAAAAGAAAATGTAAAAATAGAAGAAAAACATGACAGAAACTTATTTCGGTAATTAAAAAAAAAACGCCAAATAACTACATGTGCTGGATTACATCGAATTATGGTGGATTACACTAGATTACAAACATTTGAATACGCTGCATTACATCAGATTGCGCTGGATTACATAGGATTACAGTGGATTGCATCGGATAATAGGTGAATTACAGTTCATCGGTTTATGGTCAAAAACTGAGAGACCATCAGTTCTAACAAATTTACACCCCCCCCCCTTCGGAAAGCTAACTCCCGCTCCCCCCCCCCTTTAACATTGAATGTGACATTACATTTTAAGTTATATGAAAATATATATTTTTTTCCCTTTGTCTTTTGAGGCATAAGAGTTTTACGCCTCACCTGCTACATTTATTTCTCATTTCCCTCACCTGGCAACTACTCTGATGGGGGAAAACTAGTTTGGAGATAATAACTTCAACTTTTGGAAACACACTCGTTTTCTGTGTATATTCTGTCATATTTAAACAACATGAATGAGCTATACTGTTCAAATACTTTCTGCTCGACTGCTAATACTGTAATATATAGATGGAAAAGCTGTTATTTTTAGTATTTTGGTAGCCATTTGGGTCAAAACGAGCATTAGATTATCCAATTCCTGGCAAACAAAGTCCATTGGTCATTTATATATATATATATATATATATTTATATTTATATTAGTCAAGTGAAGAAAACAAAAATATAGTTTTTTTTTTTATTTGAAATATATATTCAATAACATAATATGGTTATAATTTTTTTTATTTCTGGATTATCTGTTGCGTGTCGTTACATTGCTGATCGTTGAATCTGAAAATAGAAGAACTGAGGTTGAAAATAATTATTTCAATATCCTATTCCTCCCCCCCCCCCCCAGTTTGCATCATATAAACGAAAACCCCTCCTACCCCTTCTAAAATTTGCAAATTCGAAAAATCAATAAACCTAGTACTTTTTGTTCAGGCATAATAATTTTGAGCCTCACCTGCTACATATTGTTAGTTGGTCCCGTTCATATTTTTATTCATGGTCTCGTTGAATCTGAAAAAAATAGAAAGTATTTATTATTTAGTAATTAACATGTACGAATAATTTACTCATTTTAAAATGGATATTTCACTGATTTCAGTAATAATTCTACTTGATTAAATTGCTTGTATTATGGGTGAGAAAGATCTACTTGCCCCCCCCCACCACCAAATAAGTAGCCCTTCCCTTATTGGTAGGCCCCCCCCCAAAAGCCCCAAATAAGAAAAAACGTAAAAACTACACTGTCTTTTTGTCTGTAAAACAGCAAAAAAATTCGACCTCGCTCCACTCTGGCTTTAAATGCCTATGGCACGACTTTGCTCTGAAATATATTTTTGCCTCCTCCCCCACCTCCTCTTACATTTTTTTCCTACGGACACCATGACTGCCTATATGTGGTTCTGGAATTTCAAAATATTTTGCCCTTGAAAGTTTTGAAAAGTCTTTGAATTTCATATAGAAATCTCTGTATGAACCCTGTACTAAGGACCATACAACATACTTTACCGATCCGCTTTTTGATTATTTCAGTACCTCACTGCATAAGCAGTAGATACTGAATATTAAAAATTTCACATATCCCGCATTTCTCCTTTCCTTAAATTTATTCGACTCTCTCAACACCTACATTAGTCGTATAAAAGTGAACAATATATAATTATTTTGTGTCTTATACATACCCAATGCTTGGTCCTTCGTTCCTTTGTGTATTATCAAGGGCCTTGCTGATTAACTTTAACACAACAAAAACCAAAATTAATGCAGCAAAAGTACTAAAATATTTCAAACATTTCTTGAATGTAGCGTTGTCTGTAAGGAAAATTATAAATTAAATAGAATATTACCAATATATATATATATATATTTGTAATATTATAAAATACTTACCACGTAGTGAATTTATGGTCTCCATACCTTTCAGTAGTGAGAGTAACTGAGATTAAAATGTATCTTTATGAAGGTCAAAACCCCATTCGAAAATTAATCTTACTGATAACAGTATATTAAAATACTGCTGTTGTAGAGTGGCGTATTTTACTTTGAAGTTTGGGAGGGGTTTTCACCAGCAGCGGCGCCCGGTTTTGCTTAAGTATCCCAAATTATCTCCGAAGCAATATTATTATATTACATTTTTTTTTATACAAAAGTGTTGTTTTTAAAGCTTCAATTTCATTAATAAATAACGGATTGTGAGTGGAGTTGGAGTGGAGTGATAACAGTATAATTGTTTTTGAGAGCATAAATTGACAAAAATGTCAAAAAAAGAATATTAGAATATATATTTTCATGAACCGTTCCATTTAAATGATGTAAATTAGAACGTAATTTTGTTTTGTCGAAGTAACTCCACTCACACTCCACAGTCGCATCCACTCAAATGCATAGCTCCACTCCAACTCCACTCCGAGATAAAACACAAAACAGAACTCCAATCCAGACTCAGGAACAAAATGTCACTCTACTCCAACTCCACTCCGAAGTCGGAGTGTGAGTGGAGTTGGAGTGGATTGCAGGTTGCGGAGTGGAAACGGAGTGGAGTTGTCCCACCTCTGATCATGATTGATAATTTAATAATTCCACAATGCTGGAGCATTTATTAATATACGATCACAACCTATAAACCTTGAACGAACCCCCTTATTTGTGTTGTAGCAGATGTTTTGCTCACCTGGAACCGCATAAATTAAAATACTCTCATGCAAAAATATCAAGGTCGATTACCTCTCATACGTTGCAAAATATAATAAACGTATAATGTTAGATCACATTGTCTGTTAAAGAACAGGAAAGAATTCTTAAGAGTAGGAGTCTCCAGATGATATAAATTGGTTTACAATTCATTGATTTATTACTCTTTTTCACTGGGTAAACCACCCATAAGGTAACTATATTTTAATTATGTAAATATTTCATTGAATATTAGAGGATTATAGGGGGAAAAAAGTAGCCGGTTACTAGAACCGATAAACCGGTTGCGAAAATAACCGGTTATGCATTCAAGACTTTATTTAATTCTCATACTGTTTATTTTGATGATCGCTAGCTGCTGGGTCTGATTTACTGAGTGGCGTAGCGTAAAATCCAGCCCGCCCCCAGTATATTAAAATAATGTGTATTTTATTTAAAATCAGTGGCGTTGCCGGGTTTTGGGGCTCCAAGGGGCCATTATTTTTATTATTATTTTGTAATTCTACATTAAGTATATTTTATTTACAATGGCGAGCTCACAAAATAAGGCTCCATATTTTGAACACGTATATTTTTATTATTATTTTGTAATTCTACATTATGTAATTTTGAAAAAAATAAATGAATTGTTTTCATTTTCCCAATTTAAAAAAAATTGGTTACTATAAACGATTAACCGGTTACAAAAAAGAACGGTTATGCATTCACGACTTGTTAGTTGGTGCCTGTTAGTTAATTCTCATACTGTTTATTTTGACCCTCGCTATATTCAAATAGTGCTGTTGCCGAATATTAAATAGTGCATTTTATTTACAAACAGTGATGTTGCCATGTTTTGGGGCGCCGAGAGCGAGCTCACAAAATAAGGCGCCACGTTTTGAACACTTATTTTTATTTTTGTTATTATTTTTTTATATATACGTTCTGTAATTTTAAATATATTTGAAAAGAAAAACCTTAACCTTTAAGTATCTTCTACCGCTATTCCGTTTTTTTTTTAATTTTGAAAATTTAAATTATTTTTTGCTCTTAAACCATTGGTTGAACTTTGCATATTTTATTACGTTTTATATTTTTGGAGGTTTTTAATGCAGGGGCTAAAGGGTGGTAAAAACACCTATCTGCTTCATCCCATCATTCTCAAATATTCAGTATAGCATTATTCTTTTGTTATCCACAATAATTTTGTAATGTAGAAGGGTCTATAAAGTTGAACAAAGAAGGGTAACCAGTTTTTTCAAGGACTAAGTGGTTCACTTTTTTCACATTTTTCCTACCAAGGGAAGAAATAATTATTCAAACTTTGTACATTGCCTAGAATTCTGGTATAGAAAAAAATCGTACACAAGATTTACACAGAAATAAAAACCTAAAAATAAATCATTTAAAGGATATTTAGAGAGCCATTCAGAATAGTGGGCTCGTCTTTAAAACTTGAGAAAATATTTGACAGTTATTAAAAATCGTAGTGGGAAATTTCAGTACCAAAATTTATTTTTATTAATTCAGAAATAAATGGAAATAAATAGTGGACTCGTCTTTAAAACTTGATAAAATATTTTGCAGTTATTAAAAATCGTACTGTGAAATTACACAGCAGTTTTGAAATTGTCATATGAATGTTTAGAGAGCCATTTGGAATAGCGGACTCGTGTTTAAAACTTGAGAAAATATTTGGCAGTTGTTAAAAATCGTAGTGGGAAATTAAAATTTCTTTTTCAAATTACATCACTTACTAAATGATTTATTACATTTGTTTGGGAAACTTCAAGCACTGGGTTGTTATATTGCAACACCACCTCCACAGCATTGAAATTATCAGATGAAAGTTTAAATTTGTTGTATTGCTGCTGGTAACATCGAGTTTTGTGGTTCATTGAAATTCTGAGATGATTTTCATCAAAATGAACAACATTACTTTCACCTGTATGCACAGTGGTATTGGCCAGGGTGTCAATCGCATGGTTTTCGCATCTAGATCCGAACAATTCAACACAAGTCGTTTATTTCACTGTACAGTGACTGGTTGAACATATATTCAAAGTTCTTAAGTGGGAAATAAGCTGATGCAAGATCCTGCCATTTGTTACACTGGGACTGGTTGAACATATATTTGCCACAAATTGAACACAAGCAATCAAAAAACAAATATGAAATTTATATAAAACTACTTATTAACTGCAACTGATCCTTTTGACAACAATCCAATGACAAGATTGAGACTTGCACATGAATAATCCGGAAAGTGCAGAAAGAATACTTTATAACATTTGTTTGGGATACTTAAAGCGCTGGGTTATTGTATTGCTGGTAACAACGAGTTTTGTGGCTCATTGAAATTTTCAGATATTTTGTTGCTGGTGAACATGTAAAATATGTTGCTCGCTCAGCACTCGCTTACATAACGTGCAGGTGAAGCGAATATTGTTCCACTGGGTTGTTGTATTGCTGGTAACACTGAGTTTTGTGGCTTATTAAAATTTTCACATTTTTGCTACCCTTATCAATAATAACTTGAGCAGCTGAATTAAGTTTCTGAAAATAAGTTGTGAAATTGGTATTAATCCAATCCACTAAACTTCAACTTATTTAATGTCAGAATACATCTTTTGAAAGTAACACCACCTCCACAGCAGACTCATAATTCTACACAAGTCGTTTATTTTACTGTGCAGTAACTGGTTGAACATATATTTGACACAAATTGAAGGTGGGTTGGAGTTTGTGTTTGTTCCGATTATTTCTCGGATTTTTTCTGGTTCATTGACGGAACGTGACTTGCTGAATGATTTATTACATTTGTTTGGGAAACTTTAAGCACTGGGTTATTTTATTGCTGGTAACATCGAGTTTTGCGGCTCATTAAAATTTTCTTGTATCCAGTAAAGGGTTGCATAGTTAATTGTACTTGTGGAGAGAGGTTTGTTTATTTTACTTTGTTGGTAATATTTAAACAGTCTAACACGAAATGGGTTGTTGTATTGCTGGTAACATCGACTTGCACACGAATAATCCGGAAAGTACAGAAAGAATGCTTTATAACATTTGTTTGGGAAACTGGCTCATTGAAATTTTCAGAATAACGTTTAGAAAGCCATTTACAATAGTGAACATGTCTTTAAAACTTAAAAAAAATATTTGGCAGTTTTTTTCATTTTCTCATCTTTTGGATTTGATTCAAATTCTAAGGAAACAGTACGACTCACAATTTTTGTCATGGACAGTAGATCTCTGGTTATGCTGTGTTCCTGAAAAACCTTACACAAAGCCTGGATAAACCATGATCATAATTAAAACGCTAGGTCTAGTAGCATTGCTTTGCATAATTACATTGTCTGACAAGGGCAGAAATATATTCCCAGCACCAGAAAAAACATTGGGGTCTTTTTGGCTCGGGTTCTTGAGCTTCTTTCCTCGACATCTTGCTATGTGTTGCTTGTGAAGTCCTTGAAGTCTATCTGCTCATTAATTGAAGGGATATCTCCTTCTTAAGCATTCCTTTGCAAAATTATCTTGTCTGACAAGTGCAGAAGTATATAAGAATATATTCCAGAGTTATACTGCCTCTTCAGCAGCAATATATAAAATACAGTCCCCTTCTTTATATAATTCCTTTGTATCTCTACATTCCTCTTAAGCAATTTGAAAAAAAAAATATATATATTTATTTCTTCTAGACACAAGTATCAAGACTAGACTAGTTTTTTCAAAGTTAGTTTAAGAAGAGAATAAAATAACATTTCCAAAAGGAACAGGCGAAATTGGATTAATAAAGGTTCTTATGTGTGTTTTGAAGGACATATAGGCCAATGTTAGAAATCCAAATACAAAAATTTAGACATTAATGAATAATGTCGGACACCAAACCATCCTAGTGCTTAAAATATCACTCAGTGATTAATATCCATCATAGGTACCTTTAAAAAACAATATTTTTTTAACTTAACATTTAGATTAGGACTACCAGAGTAGCTAGTTCTCTAAAGCGTAGGCCTGAAATTCGTTGGCAATTGTTGACCGCGATAGGCATCTAGGTATGAAACTTTGGGTTTTGTGCCGTCAGCTAAGCGTTAGGTAGGCAGACAACAGTCGATTATATTAGGATATGCAGCAGAGTCCTCCTAGGTCACTGGTCTACTATTCTTGGACCTCTTGATGGTTGGAATTTGCTATTTCCATGGCAGAACTATTTTATTAATCTGAAGAATAAAAACAATACAAAATATGATCCAAAAAATATAATATCGTATTTATAATAACATATATAATATCGTATTTATAATAACATATTTTAAAATCCATTTTACAAGAGTTTTATTGTTTTATATTACAAGAAGAAAACAAGCATCCAGTTACATATCGGACCTCCAACAACCGAATTTCGCCTGTAGATCCAATGAAATTATGGAATTAAATACTTGTGGAGAAGAGGGATTACATTTTACTATTTCTCATGTTATGTTCATTTATTACTGCAAACCTTTCATAACCCATTCGCACACATAAGGTTAATTGAACGTTCAGGTATTATTAACAGAAAATGCTGCAGAACTACAGCCTCCTGTGACAACATGGCCCTGTGATTTTAAATAAAAATAAGAAAATACAAAATGTAATATTAAGAATAGAAATGACAAGATATAATATAAAAATACTGTAATCATTTATAGTAACATGCAATTTTGGTAATAACTTGACCAAGTTCTTCAAATCAATCTCACGTTTCACAGGTGTACATTTTTTCACCTGTGTGAATTTTCATTTGTCGTAAATGGTACTCCGCCACTAAGAAGTTTTTGTTTCTTTTTTTCTTTGGGTATTCATCTGCAATCTCGTTTCCTTCTATCCCCACATGAGCTGGAATCCAATAATATTCTTGCTGAAGTGTTTCCAGTTATTCCTTAAGTGAGTCAACTTTCTCTAAGTTCCTCATCCTATTTTCAATGTCTACCTTTAGGTTTACTTGAGAAATGTCAACGTCATCCATGTCAGCGATGAATGTTAGTATGTAAATACAAAGAATGTAAACAACTCCATTGAATATGTAAATACAAAGAATGTAAATTTGGGACTGTGTTCGTTTGAGAATTTACCAAGAAGTCTTTCGGATATTGAATTTTGAATTATGTTGTGGCTCCATAGATTGTTAAGTCGTTTAGAGAAATAGTTTCCTAGTTGTTTCATGTTTTTGAGGATCAAATATCACATTTAAAAGGTTTTTCTCCTGTGTGAATTAATATATGTCGTTTTAGATTAACATTCGTAAAGCGAATATTTCTCTGACTCATTATGCTGCTGGAATCTCGTTTTGATTTGTCTCGATTGAACGGAATACTGTTGCCAATTTATCTGAAATCTCGTTCCCTTCTATTCCAACATGCCTGGGCAAAGATGTGATCGAATGTTTGGCACATTCGGATGGGAATTACATGTTTGTTTACGTGATGAGTAAATGTAACACAGGTGGAATCTTCTTACTACCATCATTCGGGTAACAGTACAAAGAATGTGAACAACTCCATTGAATGTGTAAATACAAATAATATAATGTGGGTACTGTGTTCGAAGGTGAACGGTCCATAAATGGCTGGGCAGATTGTTACGTTTAATTCGAGAACTTGTTTCATGTTTTTGAGGATTAAATATCACATTTAAAAGGTTTTTCTAATGTAAATTTGGGACTGTGTTCGTTTGAGAATTTACTAAGAAGTCTTTCGGATTGACAATATTTTTGACAGGAAAATTGGGACAATTAGCTTTTCGTTTTTCTACTCGACGAGATATGATTGTAAATAACCCTGTTGCCAATTTATCTGAAATCTCGTTCCTGTGTGAATTAATATATGTCGTTTTAGATTGGAGATGGGCAAAAACATCATTCGGGTAACAGTAAATTTCAGCACCAAGGTGTAACAGTATCGTTGTCACTAGATATTTGGTATTTAAATATTTCTTGAGTCGATTTCAGCTATCAAGCATTTCACTTGTATCTGTGGACATTTAGTAAATTGAAAATAATAAAATATATGAAATAAAATATATAATGTTGGATTATAGGATCAAGCTGACAGGTTTTTTACCACTCTTTAACCCCACAGGGGACTACTGTAACCTATGTATGTAATATGGGTATAGGAAGCAACCGTGGTTTCGTCCCTTCTGGACTCATCAGGCATGCTGCACAGGCTACAATTTTCCCCACTAATACGGAACTTTTAGTTCTTGCAAAAACTTTTTCTTCTGCTACTGTAACTTAAAAAAAGTTAACCAAACAAGAGTTAAATTGAGACTTCCAGCAGTCGAATACTCTATCTGGCGGCAGTACAAGCAACAATTGAGGCAGGGTTAAGTCTCTCTGGAATAGCGAGTATAGGGAAAATGTGATAAAATGCAGAAAGATCAGACTTACTGCTGCGTACTAGACTGCAATAGTTTTCTTTTAAACACAAACATAGAGTTTCTAATATCCTACATACATTTAGATAGGAGAAACCCGGCTGCAGAAATAGATTTTTTATTTTATCAATAGTCTAATACTGTATGTAAGTTTTTCTTTTCTTGTTCCTCTGCAATTGGTAGGTCAATATTGCTTTTTAATTTCAACTGTAATATATATACTCTGATTTTTTCTTCTTTTTTTACCAATACTTCATATTTTCCCATTTTGGAATTTATTTTAATGATAGGTACAGCCCTGATGTGTAAATAGGAGTGTAAATATGACCGAGATCTCAATTATTCGAATGAAGTATTATAATTTGGTGTAATTTTAATGTAATTTTTAGCTGATTTTTTTATCAAATTTTTTTCTTCTTATTTCCTACTTACTTCTTATTTTCCCCAGTTCGGAATTGATACAGCGTGCTTATACAGTAGATATACCTGAAGATACAATATAATGTTACAAGAAGTCAGAAATATATAATGGATATTTATAAGACTAATGTATTACTCGTGTTTTAATTACTACTTATTTTAGTTGGTAAACCTACCTTTAATTATATAAATATTACACTGAATATTAGAGCTACTTGATCCTGTAATCCTCTAATTTTCAGTTAAATATTTACATAATTAAAATATAATTGCCTTATGGGAAGCTTTAACCAGTAAAAAAATAATAAGTAAATGTATTGTTAACCATTTCACTTCAACTTGAGACTTCTACTCTTTAAGAATTCTTTCCTGTTGTTTAACAGAGAATGTGATCAACATTATATGTTTAATATGCATTGTATTTTTCAATGGATAAGAGGTAATTGACCTATTTGAAAGGCACAACATCATACTGCATGAGAGCATTTTAATTTATGCAGTCCCAGGTGAGCAAAACATCTGCTACAACAATTTCTTATAAAATTTATTTCTATGAACATCAGACCTGTACATTATGGGGTCCTTACCCTTACATATTATTTTATCAATAGTGTAATATTGTACTTAAGTTTTTATAATTTTTTGCTCTGCAATTGGTAATATTAAAATTTTATAAGGAGTGTGAAGTTCAAAGAAGGGTAGGATACAAAAAAGGAATAAAAAATATTCCTACTGTAGTAAATTCCTTAGAGGCTGAATATTCTTCTATCACTATTTTAGAGAAAACCTATCAATACACCAAATAACTAGGTTCCACATGAAGATACCTTTGTAATAATATTTTCCATTACTTCATAATGTCATTTGATCTACAACAAATTAAAAATGTGTAAACAACTGAAAACTTAACGAATTATATAGTTCTATTCAATTGTTATACAAAAAGATGTAACACCATAATAATTAGAAATGAGGTGAACAACACTGAGTTAATGGTCAATTCTCCTAAAACATATTTTAAAAAAATAATTTAGTATTTATTCTTCAAACAATTTACAATTTTATTTTATTTTACATTAATAATGTAATAATTACCATTTTTAATAATAAAGTAAGTGGAACTGAATTGACCTTGAGACTCCTATATCTTTAAGAATTCTTTCCAGTTGTTTAACAGAAAATGTGATCAACATTATATGTTTAATATGGATTCTATTTTTCAACGTATAAGAGGTAGTTGACCTTGATATTTGAACAGTACAACGTTTTATCACTGGAGCACATTTTAATTTCTGCTGTCCCAGGTGTGCTAAACATCTGCTACAACAATTTCAAATTATCTTTGCAGGGGGAGGGGAAGTATTCCAAAGCTATGCATTTTTTTACATTTATTTTAGTTATCAGAGCTTTTGCATTAGTGTAGGATTGTAGTCAGTTATCAGGGGGTTACACAAATTCCTTTAAAGCAATTTTAATGGGACATTTTTTTAAAGGAAAGTAGTGTAAAAAATAATATAGGCTTACAATTTCCTTTTAACATTTATACAATAACCAACTGGAAAATAAAAAAATACAATTTCATTTCACTATTCTTTTGATATTTTCTCATTTTTAAAAACATGAAATTTTTCTTACTTTTCAGTCAATTCAATTTATTGTTTTTCGTGGTTAAATATATAAGGGAAAAGTTGGGTCATGTAGTATACTATTGTATCAATATGATTCACCAGGATTTTTGGTATCTAAATATGGCAACCCTAATTTGAACAAATTAATAATTTCCAATATGCAATAAATATCCAAAATTTGAAAGGTATGGTAATTAACTAGCTTGCAAACAATAAAACAAATCTCATTGCTTATTTCAAGTTATAAACTTGTTCTCGAAGCTTAAGTTCTCAAAGCCAATTATTATTTTTTTTTCATAAAATGTATAGTACAATATTTACCTAACTAAAATATAAATATTTTATGGGCAGGTTTACCCAGTAAAAATAATAATAAATAAATGAATTGTAAACATTTTCACTTCACCTTCAGACTCCTACTCTTTAAGAATTCTTTCCTGTTGTTTAACAGAGAATGTGATCCAACATTATATGTTTAATATGGAAACAGATCATTGACCTTACATTAGACTAGGAGTTCTGTAATTATGCAGCGCAGGTGTGCGAAACATCTGCTCCAATTTCAAGTATTATCTTGAAAAATTAGTCATCATTGTGCAATGTTAAAATGAGTCATTCATTGTTCTATTTTAAAAGGAATCCTCATTGTGTAGTGTTATCATTGTGTAGTGTTAGAGAGTGAGATAGTTATATTAGCTTAAGGTAAGTTTAATTTGTTATTTGTGAATTAAATCCGATTTTTGCGTTTAAACTAACATATTTTGAATATTTGAAGCTTTATTAAATCCTAATTATTCATAAAAAGTACTAATTTTAATTAATAAATTTTGGCATTGAAATAGGAAATATTATAATCTTTTTCATGGCCATTAATGCTTTTGAATGTTAATTTCAAAACCTCAGGAAGGCATAATACTACTATGACAGGTTATTATTCAATGATATGTTGTGATTTTTCTAGTTTCCCAAAATATTTTGTAATAATTTTATTGTTGGGTATGTGGATTCCTTTTTTTCATATTTTCATTGCGATTTTTAGAACAATTTCTATCAATTAGCAAACAGTTGATACCTTTGATTATTTTTTAAATAACATAATATCAGTTGATGGAGTAACCATAAAGGTTGATCTTATGTTCCACATTTTTCAATTTTATCACATTTCGAAAAATATGATAAGTTAGACACTTTTTAAGTTCAAAGATTAATGATTTTTCGAATATTGTTTTATGTTATTGTAAATAATTCCCGTTTTCTAACTTGAAGGTCTCTTTTCTTATGGAATAATTTTTTATTTTTTTTGATTTTACGAGTTGACTACGAAAATAAAATTAGTTGCACAACTTATGTAATTTCAATCTAGAGTTGAAAACTTGTCTAAATGATCCGAATGCGTATTTTTCAAATCAATTTACATTTTTAGAAAGATATTTAAGTATATCTAAAACTTCATTCTGAAAAAATAAGGATGAATATTTGTTTTGTAAAAAAATAGGGTCAAGTAATATAAATAAGTCACTGAAAAAATGGGTAAATATCTGGAAGTAGGATTGACAATAGTGATTAAAAAATTATAGGCTGTTTTGCCATTTAGTAATCTTCAATATTCATACTTTTGATAATATTACCCAGACAAAAAAAAACACAGTAAAATATTAACTTTTTTTTTAGAAAAGACTGTCGCAAATTGTTTTGAAACTTTCACTGTATCTTATCCCTCAATTCAAATTTTTACAATTCTGAGTGTAGTTTCACAGAGGTGTTGCAAAAATCTTGAAATCAGGTTGATTTTCTTTGTTTTCTATCAAGAACTAATCATGTGGAGTGTAATTAAAATCTAGGTAAAATATGAGACTGTTTGGGTCAAATAGGATATGCACGTTTTGGTTAGATTAAAATCCTTCAGAAATCTGGTGGCCAAATTAGGTATGAGGGGGAAATACTGCTGGCCATTTCATAAAGCTGGTAGCCGAATTAAACATTCGAAAATGAAGTTTATTTGTCCATTTCATCCATGCTGTTGTCTTTGAATAATCAAAATTATGTTATTACACATTAGTAAGGGCTAGCACAACAGTTTGTGTGAATTGTTTTATCCTAATATAATATTTAGGAATCAAAAAATTTGTCTGAGTGTTCTGCAAATGATGACATCACCCACTGTTTTGTAATTGGGGAGCAAATTCACTGGTCAAAGTACGGTACTATTAAATCATTGGTTAACACTTAAAAATATAACATATATAACATCTCTATATTTTAAATATTTACACTAATTATCAGAGGGAGAGTAGAACTGTGACACTAGTTACAAAAAGTAAAAAAATACCTGTCCGCCATTTCCTCATTTTTAATTAATTTAATTAATAATATATTGATTTTTGGATAACTAAAATGATCTTGTAAATAATAATTATCTTGAAAAATTAGTCCTCATTGTGCAATGTTAAAATGAGTCATTCCTTATGTAGCTTAAGGTAACTTTAATTTGCTATTTGTAATGCTCAAAGATTAATGACTTTTTGAAAATTCTTTTATGTTATTGTAAATAATTCCCAAATTCTAACTCGAAGGCCAAAAAATAGGGTAAATATTTAGAAGTAGGATTGACAATAGTGATTACTTTAATTTAAAAAAAAAGAAAATTATATTTATTTGGATAATCTATTTTGTAATGAAACTTTTATACTGATAAATACATTTATTTTCATTTAAATTATGATATTTATAGGCCTATACTTATTAAACATAATAATTATTATTAATCTTACTTCTCCTTCAAAAGAACCTTTACAGCAAAAAAAGTAATGAAAAATGATATTAAAAAATGACCCGATTATTTTTATCATTAATAATTTACAATTTTGTTCAATTTTTTTTAATAAGATACAATTTTGTTCAATTTTTATAATTGTCTTGAAAAAAATTAGTCATTATTGTGCAATGTTAAAAAATGAGTATTTCATTGTGCAATGTAATAAATAATTTATTTTCATTGAAATTATAATATTTATTTTATTAAAATTACTTCTCCTTCAAAAGGCCCTTTACGGCCAAAGAAACTAATGAAAAATTATATCAAAAAATTAGTCAATTAGTGTTTTAATAGTTTAATTTAGTTAAATTATAAAACTTATAATAAATTTATTAAGGATAAACTTAAAAAAATATATAAATATATTTGATTTCTAAATAATAATACTAAACAAAAAACCGCTATACAAAAGCCATTACAACTTCCCAGTTTAAAAATATTAAAAAAAATTAATGAAAACAACAATAACAAAATTTTTAACATTCTATTGCTTGAATATTTAACTGTGGAAGTTGAAATTGTCCAATTTGTGACAAAACATTAGAAATTGTGAGATATGATTTGGATTATAATTGTGTGAATCTGTAATTTCTTACTACAATGCATAATTATAGGGCTTTGTACTGAGCATCTGATTTTTACCTAACAACATTTCATATATAACTTTTTTATAATCCATAAAATAGGGAGAATATGTTAGAGTAATATATTTATTAAGTAGCTAGCTTGCCACTGGTTGGTAGAATAATTTCATTACTACTCTTATGGGAATGATAATTTAGGGAAAATATGTCTGGTGCTGAAAACAATGAAGAACATCTGGAACTACCTGAGGACGCTTTGGGTATTCGTGACTCAGTAACTGCTGACAAAGACACCAAATCAGGTGATAATGAAGAAGGAGTAAAAACCAGTAACAATGAAAATGGTCTCTTTGAGACAAATTTGCAAGTAAACGATCATTCTCAAGATAATAAAGAAACTGGTGTATCTGGGACAAATATACAAAAACCGGTAAACGATAATTCTCAAGAAAATGAAGAAATTGATCTACCTGAAACAAATTTACAAACTGCTGTAATACCAGTAAGCAACGATAAAGTGAAAGGACGTAGAATTGCGAGCCGTGTTAACATGCTATTGAAAAAAGGAACCGGAGATATAGAAGATTCACTATTTCTCAGTTATGATAAATATGTGTGAAATGAAATTGGGAAATTCTTTACAAAAATGTAACAACAATTCAATATTGAACCTATTTTAATTTTTATGCTAAATATACTATCATTTTCATTTTTAAGAAAAATATACTCTATTTGAAGGCACATGTTTGTAATCATACTCCTATTTACAATAAATTTTTTGCAGAAAATGTTTGTTGATGTACGAGATCTTACTTAGCCTTCCCGGTTGAGTTTCTATGTTCTTGTGCACACAGTGCGTTTATATTTGGACGTTTATTATCATATTAAATGGTAAAATATGTGCTTTGCTGGGTATTAAAAATATTAATAACCTAGATTATAAATTTTGAATGGCTTCCATATTACTTGCTGATGTTATAGTGGATGATACAGTACTTACTGGAACAGAAGTTGAGGCAACGGTTGGAGTTACAGATTCAATTTCGGTAGCAAGTGCTAGAGAGGCAGCTTCTGCTATAGGACAGTCTTTAGAATTAACATCTGCAAATGAAGCGGTTGAATTAACGTCCCTATCATCAGAATTTGGAGATACAATATCAAGCTTTTCTGGGGGAACGGGAACAACCAATATCTTTATAACTGAAGAAGGATCCTATGTGACATCAGCGAGTATAACCACTAACCCTTTTATTGAGTCCACTTTACCATCATTAGAAACAAAAACTCATGTAACACCTTTTTCCACAAGCATATTAAATTTTATAGCTCCTTACGCCACCAAGGCTTCTGTATCTATTGCTTCCGCTGTTACTGGCTTAGCTATTGAACATGGTGTCAATAAGATTGTCGATTATGTATCTGGAGGAAAGGATCCTAACAGCGAAAGAACCCATGTGAATGTAACTTACAATATAAACGCCAAAAATATTACACCGTTTACAACACATGTATATTTGAAGGGAGTAAAAGGAAAAAAAGGAAAAAATGGAAAGTTTAAAATAACAAGTAAAAAATTAGTAAAAAATAAGATGAATTATAATTTATGATCTTTGTTTACACAAAATATTTGTTGATTTTATCAGATAATATTTTCACGACGGTTGTTGATTGTCATATTTTGCATACTAAAATAAGTTAAGAAAAATTAATAGAAAATAAATGAGTAAACTAGAAGAAAAGTCAATTGAGCAGCATGCAACCTGTATTATTAAATTAAGTTCAAAAATAATAATAGGGAATCATAATAACCACCAATCCTTGGTCCAACCTCTCAGTAATGAAAATAAACAAATAAATGATCTGCTTACACAAGATATAAATTTGTTTGTTTGGGAACAAAATAGCACACCTTTTGAGGAATGTTTAGAAATAATGGAAGAATCTACAATAAAAAAAATAAAAAAAAAAGGCTTAAGAACAGATATAAGACTTACAGCTAATGATTTAAAACATGTTGATGAAAAAGTATTTTTTGGGGTAGATGTTAGACATTGTGTTTCGGAATTTGATGGCAATGAGGAATTTAATAACCGATTTGCAAGTAGAAAAGCAGTAGAAAGGTTAAGGTGTTTAGGAATAGAAGCAAACTATGAAAATGTTTGTACATTAATAAATTTAGCATTGCAAATGAAATACCAAGTAAATTTTGACGATTCATGTAAGATGATGGCTTTTTTCACATAAATTTGATTTCAATTTTTCACAGATGGATTCATATGAAAGTTTGTTTGGAACCAAAACTAATAATGTAACCTTCAAAGCGGGGCGTGTAATTCCCGGCAAGAAGCTTATAATCGAGTTAATCATTAAAGGCTTAAATCATCAATTTCACACCACGAAAATTAAACTACCTGAGCTATGTACTGCGATAAGTGAAACAAAGCAGCCTAATAGTTGCGGAATATCTCAATTAACCCGACACTGGGAACTTTGTGGTGCAAATTTTTTGTGTATGGGCCAGGAGGATGATAAATCCGAAACCCTGGAGAACTTTGAAATAATGTTCAGTTCCCTGCCAGCCTCGATAGTGGAGAACTCTATACTTAAGCAAGGAACTGATCCAGTAGATTCCGATTTCTGGAAATCCAAAACGCATCTTCTAGATGGCAAAAAGACCTTCTATCCAAATGTAGAAATATCGGAAGATGTCACTGAGAAGACTCCAGAAACCACAGTCTCTATGTATCACCTAACCGAAAATAGTTTTTATCGTAAACTTTCCAATTTCTCCCCTTATACCAATTACCGGAAAAATGAGTTTGAATCAACACGCGACTGGAATTCTAAGGGGGTCATCTGCTATTACGATTGTCTGTATATAAGTCATAATTATCATAAATATCATTCAGACAAAGTAGCAGACACAAAGTTACATCACAAGGTCGGCGTGAAAGATGCGAAATCTATCGCAATAAGACTCGCTTTTGTCGGGAGAGAATGCCAGGCGCTCTGGTCGCCTAATCTCAAACCACTCGATGGCGGGTTAGCTCCAGTTTCTGGGGTCATGGAGGTCAATGTATTTGAAGAAGAAGAGTTAATGTGTGAAAGTAAAACTAACAAACGTAAAAGAGATTGTTGAGACAAATTTTATTTCATTTCCAGGAATGTACTCTGGCAGAATTTTACTATGTTCAAGAGATAAACGTCGAGGCCATAGTTATTGTACGATTAAGGAAAAATTGAATATATTGGGAACTTCTTTAACATTATATCATGAGGAATTTAAGGCGGAGACAAATAGGAATAATAAAAAAATTGAAGTTATTGAAAAAAATATTATTCTTGTAGATGAATTACTTAAATCTGTTAACAAAGACGTTACTTATATGCAGGCGGAAGTAAATTTGTTAAAAGAAACTCTAGACAGTGTCCAGAAATATATTGAAGAAAAAAATGTCAGAGACAAAGAAGTTTCAGAACAATTTGTTGCTGTTAAACAACAATTAAAAACACTGGAAAATTTTAATCCTGTTGAACTGGAAAACAAAGTACAGGTGGAAGTAAATTTGTTAAAAGATAATATAGACAGCATCCAAAAATATTCTGAAAAGAAAAATCTGAGGGATAGAGAAGTTTCAGAACAATTTAGTGCTGTCAAAGAACAATTAAATAAACTGGAAAATTTCAATCATGTTGAACTTGTAAACAAAGTAGAAACTATGTGGAAGGCTAATGATTTTCACTACGAAAATCAAGATGGTAGACTGAAAAAAATTGAAATACGCCAGGGGGAAATTGAAGCTAATTTGAATAAATTGAACACGCACAAAAAACGTGTGAATAAAATTTTGGGAAATGCAGAACACTGATAATTTTATTAATCACGCATTCACAATAGTCAGCCAGCCAACTTTTAGGTTACTTGATGGAGTAATATTTATTGTTTCATATATTTTTAAATCAATATAAAGTCTTTAACTAGTATACTTATTGTTTCACAGAAAAGTGTTGCAATGGAAGACTGGAAAATTAATTTATCAATATTTAGTGCGATTTTACTCCTATTAATTATATTTTCGGCAGCCGTGTATTGTTATTATGTTAAATTTTCCATCCTTTTCCCGAAGTTTTGTGGTGTTACTGACAATTTAAACTTAACCGAAAATGTGTAGTTATTTATACAGTGTTTTGATAGGAGAACTATATAAATCGGATATTTTGTTAGAATCAGAAATACTTGCTAGAATCAACAAACATTGCAGTGAATTAAATTTAAATTCGATAAAATTATGCGGGTTTAGTATTTATTTTGAAACTGATCAGCCAATACTGGATGACATTTTTCACTTTTATATAAATGGAAATATTGTTTTATTAAGGGACTGTGAAGCATTAGAATGTGAAAATTTGTATAATTATGATTATATTTCGAATCAAACCTCTGATTTCAATGTTAATACTGGCCATAAAATTTGTGCAATATATTGTAATATTAGAAATTATTTGAAAATATTAGTGGCAACGAAGTATATTATAACTTGTAATCCTGTTTTAAACTATATGGAGCCTATTGGCATATATAAAGGGATATATTAAATATTTTGTCCATTCTTTTTATTACCAGGTCATCCAAGTCGAAATCGTAGTTTGGCAATATTTTGCTTATTTTTATTATGTAATGAATTTGCTTGATAAAATATGGATATTACCCAAATTGATGGGGTATTTCGTCATCCTTATATACATAAATGGTCAGATGTAACTTTGACAAAGTATGTAATTAACGAAGAGTTGAATGTATTTAATTTTTTAATACATTCAAGATTGTTACCAAACAAGAGGAGGTGTTTTAGTTGCCAAAAAAATAATGTGTTAATATTAAAAAATGGTGCTCTTTATTTTGTGTGTAGGAGAGCAAAATGTACACGTGTTCGCAAATTAAAAAGTATTAATTATAATACAATATTTAACCAAGTGAGAATGGGGTACGATAGATTTCTTTTATTTGCCATGAAATTTGCAAATGACGAATGTACATATAAACAATTAAGCACTGCATTGGGTTTTAGAAATCATGAAGTTAGTCACTCAACAATACATAAACATCTATATCGGTTTCGTCAAGTTTGCTTGGACTATGTAGACATGACAAGGAGTGATTTAATAGGTGGTTGGGGCTTAACAGTAGAAGTTGATGAATCTTTTTTTGGCAGACTTAACAATAACAACCAATGGATAGTTGCAGGAATTTGCCGTGAAACTGATGAAATATTTTTTGAAGGTGTAATAACCAGAGACGCAGATACTTTAATTGGCTGTATACAAGATCATGTTCATTTTGGTACTACCATTATCACTGATCAATTCCAGTCCTACGCAAGATTGAATCGGTTTGGGTATAACCATTTCACCGTCAACCATAATTATCATTTTGCTGATCCGATAACAGGGGCTAGCACAAACAGGGTAGAAAATCTGTGGTCACGCTTAAAGTATTCTATTGATCAAACATCTCTGGGACATGCCTTAAATAAAGATGAGATTGGGCGTGGTCGTTTCTTGTTGCCACTTTTTGGCGAATACGTATGGCGAAGGCAGGTTCGGCGAACAAAAAAATCACCATTTTTAAGTTTCCTAAAAGCTATTGGAACTGTTTACAATGTAAATGCTTGATGAATTGCAGGTGTATGTCGGACCCTGTGGATCCATATTTTGGCCTTCAAACACTGAGGGTATTGAATAATTTATTTACTGTGGAACAGAGAAGAAATTTATTTGGGCAAGTACCATCAGATTCTTCTAAATTAGCAGTACCAAAAATAAAAAAAAAAATAAAAAAAAATAATAAAAAAAAAATTCTTGGTCATATTTTATCAAACAAAAAAGGTAAAAAAAAAAAAAAAAAAAAAACTCACGTAATAAGCATACGCATTTAAAAAAAAAATTAATATTTGCCAAAAATATTTACAAGAAAAAAAATCAGAGGAAAACAAATGTGAATGGTGGTGCTGAACCATCAAATATGAATGATGGTGCTGGACCAAGTTCGAGATCAACACCATGGTTTGAGAATTCTAATGATATAGACAATGATAAATTATCTACAATTTATGAGAATTGTGCTGACCAAAGTGATGACCAAGTATTCAAATTATCTACAAAAAGAAATTTTCCATTTGATGATGATTCCTTGAATTCTGATTCAACATTGAATTCTGATTTTGAAACTTCAGCCAAAAAAAAAAGTAAATCTTCTGATTAGAGGTGTTTTAGGTTTCAATAATAATAACTAAATTTTTGTAGGGAGGAAATCAGAAATGTCAACGCCATATATGAAAAGGAATTTTCCATGTGATGATGATTCCTTGAATTCTGATTTTGAAACTTCAAGAAAAAAAAAAGTAAATCTTCTAATTAGAGGTATTTTAGGTTTCAAATAATAATAACAATATCTTTGTAGGGAGGAATTCAGAAACGTCAATGTCATATGATTCCTTGAATTCTGATTTTGAAACTTCAACCAAAGAAAAAAGTAAATATTGTAATTGGAGCTTTTTTGGTCCAAAATAATAATAACAAAATTTTTGTAGGAAAGAAATCAAAAACTTCACCTGCAGAATCTCGGAGTATGCATAGAATAATGTTTAATGATAAAAATTGGAGAGGTAATAAAGGAAGTAATTCAGATTCAAGTGATGAATCTACGAATAATGGTGTAGAAACTCGGAATTTGTCTAGAAATAATATATATGGTAATCGTGCTACTGGTAGAGGTAACCGTGCTATTGGTAATCGTGCAATTTACAGAGTTAATCGTCCTGTTGGTAGAGCTATTGGTAATCGTGGAATTGGTGGTAATCATGGAATTAGTAGAATTGTTAATCGAGTTGGCAATCCTAGAAGAGTTTTAGGAATTCGAAATAATGTATCAATGGCTGAGTGTTTAAGTAGGGCATCAGATGGACTTGTAGTGAAAGAAATATATGTAAAAATGAAACAAAACTGACAAAATATAATCATTATATATGAAATGTAAAAATGAAAAAAAAAACTGACAAAATATAATAATTATATACAAATTACAACTTTTTATTTAGTTATAATGGTCATTTTCAGTGGCCAATATACTGAAGGAGCCATTTTTTTCTTAATTTATGTTTATCATAAGAACATTATATTATTTTTCATTGCAGTGTCATGGAAGATGAATCTGTAGCTATCAGAAGTTAGAGTGAATTTGAGGTTATGTTATTTTTGCTAAACTTCCAATTCCTCCACATGCATGATTCTAAGAGTTTTTCTGGTGCTGTTTTAATATGTTTCTGGTGCTGGGAATTAGGTGATTAGCTTCAGAAAAAAAAATTAATAAATAAACATTTATGTGGGAAATCACTTATGTGAATTTCATTACGTGGTGGGAGGCACTTTATCAATTAATATTTTAAGTCAATTAAGAACACACAAACCAAGCATAAACATGTGCTTAGCTCCTTTTATAAACTACTTTCCCACCCTCCAAGTTAACCTTCACGGATATCTAACATGGTGAAAAATAATTATATTTTTTTAGGATAAAATCCACATTCAAATGGTGAATTTTTTCTCATTCGAAGTCAAATATACTAATATATTAAAATAATATTTTTTTGTAATTAAAAAATATATAAATGTACAAAAACTAATAGTTTGTTTTTTTTGTTATGAAAAAATAAGGACTGTAAGTCAGAATATCGTCGAGGTATTCCGGCAAGACCAAGAAAGTGTTGAGGAAAAAATTTAAGATTTACACCTAAAAATATAGTTGAAAATTCAATTTTTAGTCATTTTGGATTTATTGAAACTAAGAAAGGATGTTTGAGGCGACCTTTCCCGAGACTGCTGATGACCTGGAAAATGGATTGCAATGGATTCCAGCCCATGTCAGGATAGAAGGAAACGAGATTGCAGATGAATTGGCAAAAAAAAGCAAAAATTAAAAAAAAAATTTAGTTTCTAAAAAAATGAAATATTCTTTTCAGCTTCTGTTACTTTCCTCCCTGGTGCTAGTTTTTTCCTGGTGGTGGGTATTATTTCTGTCACTTTTAGATTTTTGTTACTACTGTGTAATATTATCTTATATCAGGTCTAAAACAATTACACATTGCCCGATCGAAGCGAGGGCGAAAAAACTTAAATAGGTTTCCAGTGAGAAATGTTCTCTTGCAATGTGATTTTTAAAATATATCTCCAAAATTTCCTCAATTTTTTTAATATATACATTTTTCAGTTAACCTTTTTCCTCTCTTTTTTGTGCTACGGGAGCGCCGCGTAGAAGGGGCGAACAGGCAAATGCCTGTTTGCCTGTGGGGCCAGTATATCTCTGTCTTATAAACTTCTGCCCTTGTCAGACAAGATAATTTTGCAAAGCAATGCATGTAGCTTTTATTATTTTTATTAATTTTTTAGTATTGTAGCTTTTATTATTTTTATTAATTTTTTAGTATTGTAGCTTTTAGTTTAATGTAGTGCTTAGTTTAATATGGTGCTTAGCTCATTGTATTTTGATTATGGGGTGGTGGATTTTGTTTTTCTTAAATGTTTAATTTTTATTTCATCTGAAACTTGAAAAGAGCCACAAAATTCTTATGCTGTTGTATAAGATAGGGTCTCCTCCTGCAGGATCAAATAAGGATGTATTAGCAATTTTGTGGGGAAACTTTTTTTAACCTTTTGACTGCCAACCAGATTTTCAATTTCCTGTCCCAGAAATGCCAAGCACGTGTTCAACCAGTCACTGTACAGTCAAAAGATAAACTGCCAAATATTTTTTCACTCAAATCCAAAAGATAAACTGCCAAATATTTTCTGAAGTTAGATGAGTCCGCTATTCTAAATTTCACTTTCCGGATTATTTGTGCACACGTCTGAATCTTGTCATTGGATTGTTGTCAAAAGGATCAGTTGCAGCCACTGAGGCCCAACTTTTGGAGATGTCAGTTGAAGTTTAGTCTATGCACGCGTAGGTTTGATTTTTTCTTATTTTTTAGTATTATAGCTTTTTAGTTCAATGTAGTGCTTAGTTTAATATGGTGCTTAGCTCCTTTTATTTTCTTTATGGGGTGGTGGATATTTTTGTTTTTTTCTTAAATTTTTAATGTATATTTCATCTGAAAATTTCAATGATCCACAAAACTTGGATGTTACTAGCAACTTTTGAAACTTCAACCAAAGAAAAAAGTAAATATTGTAATTGGAACTGTTTTGGTCCAAAATAATAATTGCAAATTTTTTTTAGGAAGGAAATCAAAAACTTCACCTGCAGAATCTCGGAGTATGCATAGAATAATGTTTAATGATAAAAATTGGAGAGTTAATAAAGGAAGTAATTCAGTTTCTTTGTTTTCTGTTTTTCTTTTAAAAAGAAAATCATACGCTTTTTAAAAGAAACTGCCAAATTTTTTTTGTCTAAAGGGGCCCCCAAAAGAATAGTGCCTAGGGCCCCGAATGGTCTTAATCTGGCACTGTTCCCTTTGGTGCACGCTGAAAAAAAGTCTATATTTTAGTGAATGAAACTTTCCAACATTTTTTCCAATTTATAACAAAAGGGATTCGAGATTGGATCCGCGTAAACATGCGATCTCCAGCACAAAACTCAAAGCCACAGATAGGGAAACCCTTTCTTCCTTTTGATGCTGGTTTTTGGTGATGATAGCTTCTGTTACTTTCATTATGGGGTGGAGGATTTTGACAAAAGATTTTTTTTAGATTAGGAAATAAATCCTCCCCCTGGTGTTGGTTTTTTTCTGGTAGCTTTTAGATTGTTTTTATTTTATTTCTACTATTATGTGGAGGAATTAGTGATCTTTTTTTAGAATCAAATCCACATTCAAATGGTGAATTTTTTGCTCATTCAAAGTCAAATATACTAATATATTAAAATAATATTTTGAAGTATGGAGTGCAATGGATTCCAGTCCATGTCGGGATAGAAGGAAACGAGATTGCAGATGAATTGGCAAAAAAAACAAAAATTTTAAAAAAAGAAAATTTAGTTTCTCAAAAAAAAATGAAATATTCTTTTCAACTTCTGTTACTTTCATCCCTGGTGCTAGTTCTTTTCTGGTGGTGGGAATACATATTTTTCAGTAGCTTTCAAATTTTTGTTACTACTGTGAAATATTATCTTATATCAGGGACGTACTGGGTCTGATATCGAGAACGGGCGAACATATCTGGGGGCGCCAAGGCGATTTCGTCTAAAAATAATTAAATGTTGGGTATTCAAAATTTCAGGGGGAGTACTATTCTAGTTCGGGTTCTTACATGTGTATTTGAAAGTTCTATTGACTCAGCAGCCTTCGCACCCACGGCCACCATAAAACAGCTGAAAAGATGTACTGTATATACTTTAATGGCAAGTACACCTGAGCGAAGCGAGGGTGAAAAAACTTAGATTTCCAGTGAGAAATGTTCTCTTGCAATGTGATTTTTAAAATATATCTCCAAAATTTTCTCAATTTTTTTAATATATACATTTTTCAGTTAACATTTTTCCTCTCTTTTTTGTGCTACGGGGGCGCCGCGTAGAAGGGGCGAACAGGCAAATGCCCGTTTGCCTGTGCGGCCAGTACGTCTCTGTCTTATATACTGCCGCCCTTGTCAGACAAGATAATTTTGCAAAGCAATGCAATATTCAATTCATTCATTGAAAGAAGCTTTTATTCTTTTATTATTTTTAGTATTGTAGCTTTTATTATTTTTTAGTATTGTAGCTTTTAGTTTAATGTAGTGCTTAGTTTAATATGGTGGTTAGCACCTTTTATTTTGATTATGGGGTGGTGGATTTTGTTTTTCTTATGATGAAATTAAATTAAAAGTTTAAAAAAAGTAGAATAAAAAGTGCTTAATTCGTGGCAAATATGTGTTCAACCAGTCACTGTACAGTGAAATAAAGGACACTGTCAAATATTTTTTCTATCAGGTCTAAAACAATTACACATTGCCCGATCGAAGCAAGGGCGAAAAAACTTAAATAGGTTTCCAGTGAGAAATGTTCTCTTAATGCAATATTCAATTTATTCATTGAAAGAAGCTCTCATTTTATTATTTTTTTAGTATTGTAGCTTCTATTATTTTTATTATTTTTTTAGTATTGTAGCTTTTATTATTTTTATTATTTTTTTAGTATTGTAGCTTTTAGTTTAATGTTGTGCTTAGTTTTATATGGTGCTTAGCTCATTTTATTTTGATTATGGGGTTTTGGATTTTGTTTTTTTAAATGCTTATTTTTATTTCATCTGAAACTTGAAAAGAGCCACAAAATTCGGATGCTGTTGTTTAAGATAGGGTCTCCTCCTGCATGATCAAAAAAGGATGTATTAGCAATTTTGTGGGGAAACTTTTTTTTTAACCCTTTGACTGCCAACCAGATTTTCAATTTCCTGTCCCAGAAATGCTAAGCACTTTTTAAGGAAAGTACATACTTTTATAGAAAAATTAACTATATTGCCTTTCAACTCATACTGCGGGACAAGCTAACTGGATGATACCATCAATGATATCATCATATCAATAAAAAGTGCTCAATTTGTGGCAAATATGTGTTCAACCAGTCACTGTACAGTGAAATAAAGGAAACTGTCAAATATTTTTTTCACTCAAATCCAAAAGATAAACTACCAAATATTTTTTTCACTCAAATCCAAAAGATAAACTGCCAAATATTTTCTGAAGTTTTAAAGATGAGTCCACTATTCTAAATTTCACTTTCCGGATTATTCGTGCACAAGTCTGAATCTTGTCATTGGATTGTTGTCAAAAGGATCAGTTGCAGCCCCTGAGGCCCAACTTTTGGAGATGTCCGAACTTTTGAATCAGTTGAAGTTTAGTCTATGCACGCATAGGTTTGAGTTTTTCTTATTTTTTAGTATTATAGCTTTTTAGTTCAATGTAGTGCTTAGTTTAATATGGTGCTTAGATTCTTTTATTTTCTTTATGGGGTGGTGGATATTTTTGTTTTTTTCTTAAATTTTTAATGTTTATTTCATCTGAAAATTTCAATGATCCACAAAACTTGGATGTTACTAGCAACTTTACAAAGTTGTGGGGAAACTTTTTTTGTTTTTCTTTTAAAAAGAAAATCATACGGTTTTTTTAAAGGAAACTGCCAAATATTTTTTTGTGTCCCGAATGGTCTTAATCTGGCACTTTTCCCTTTGGTGCACGCTGAAATGAAACTTTCCAACATTTTTTCCAATTTATAACAAAAGGGATTCGAGATTGGATCCGCGTAAACATGCGATCTGCAGCACAAAAGTCAAAGCCACAGATGGGGAAACTACCCCCTTTCTTCCTTTTGGTGACAAAAGATTTTTTTAAATTAGGAAATAAATCCTTCCCCCTGGTGTTGGTTTTTTTCTGGTAGCTTTTAGATTGTTTTTATTTTATTTCTACTACTATGTGGAGAAGTTAGTGATCTTTTTTTAGGATCAAATCCACATTCAAATGGTGAATTTTTTGCTCATTCAAAGTCAAATATGAATATAAGTAATAAAGATTAAGTGTTCAGTTTCTTACCATATTGTGATATTTTTACGTTTGTTGGTATTATAAAACAGACATGAAAATGGAAATGGCTGATACCAAAGTAAAAAAAAAATTAAAACTATGTTTTCAAAGTATAAATAGAATGTGAATTTTTTTCTTCAAATAAAGAATGGTACAATTTTTTTGAATTGTTCATATCATATCCTGAGTTGGGCCAACTTAAAAAATTATATGACGGATTCGTTATAATAAATTAATACGTTTCAGATTAAATCAAATCAGTAGGGGTTTAGTGTCACTTTATATAGTAATCGGCAAGCCGACCTCGGCACTTTTAAAATGTTTTTATTTACGTGGTTAAAGTGACTCTCACTTTTCCAGTATTTCATTTTTGTTAGTTCGATTAATCTATATACAAACAAAATAATATATATGTACTTTTTTGATCCAGGTTTTGTGGTCGACTTCCAATGATACGAAGAAGTGCAGTTACAGTCAATAGCGAATTTGACAAATGTGATATATATTCCAGCGAATGCGCTGCTAAACAAAAACAAGTTGCATATCGCTGTTGTCATCATCAAAACTTGATATCTGAAACAATATATCATAATTTCG
>JAQFYR010000003.1:0-29180 GCA_034694985.1 Campodea silvestrii
TTTAGAACCAAAATAACCTATTTAGGATGAAAATAATATTGAGACATTTACACTTTTTGGATGTGAAATTGAAAGCTAAAAAGGGGGTTCCCTATTATTATAAGAAAGTTGACATCGCTGCAGCTGGCAACATTGACAATGTGACTTTGATTTATTTTCCATGTAAAAGAACTCAATTTTTGGCACAAATTTCTAATTTACACCTTTGACGAAAAACGAACCGTTTGTGAGATATTCAGCTGGTTCGATACATATGGGACACCCTGTATATATAATATACATATATAAATTACAAAGTTATTAAATGTTTACTGGTCATGAAAAAACAAACCTTACTCTGCACGTAGTAAACCTTGATGTCAAGGAGTGCCAAGATGTGTGGGCTATATTCGTTGATATCAAGTAATCAATAGGACAACTAGACCTAATATTATGATTGATTTATGTACCATACACTTCATTATCAGAATGGATGATTTTCACTTTTGACAAAAATAATTTTTTGACAATACTGTGCGACGACTATTATTCAATAAACTTGCCTTTTCCAATATTCAGGATTCTAATGGAATAGCCGGATTAAGTTCTGAATTTAAGATGTTATGTAATATTTACAAAATACTGTAGTCTATATATATAATAAAGAACACAAAAAAGCATAATTCTCACAACTGATAACTCATTACCGATAGGGAACCTTCCCAGGTGTTACCAGTGAATATTTTTTTCAGATATTACAAATTATAGGGCCTATTTGATGTTTTTAATTAAACTCGCTTCTCTACTTTTTTTGAGCTGTTGTTTTATTTACCGACCAGTTTCAGGGCCATTGGTCCCATCATCAGGAGGAATTTTTTTTTAAAAAACCACAACACAAAAAGAGATTGTGTTGTGGTTTTTAAAATTGTTATTTTTCCTCCTGATGATAGGACCAATGGCCCCGAAACTGGTCGATAAATAAAACAACAGCTCAAAAAAAAGTAGAGAAGTGAGTTTAATTAAAAACATCAAATGTGCTAGTACCTCTACTATACGAGGTCCATTCCATATGTAATGAGACTGGATCTGGTATATAGAAACTGTTAGTTCTAAGAGCATAATGAGATTATCAGTTCAGAGTACCACCTCTCATCTACAAATGGTGAAAATTTCAGCCTGATATAATCTTCGGTTCACGAGAAATCCTGGAAAGAAGAAGACTGTGTTTGAAAAACACGTCACAAAATAGTAAAACTAATACATTTTTCTCCAAATATTTAAAGATTTTTTTTTCTTCTGCATTTCACACATAGTAACATGATTCTCTTCAAAATAATATGCCTCTGGCATCTACACACTGTCGCCAACGATATATAATATCCGAAATTTATGACACGAGTGAAGTCATCATCCGTAAGCTCCATCCGCATTGACATGTCATCTGGTACAGACTTCTGAATTGAATCAATTGAATGTCAAAATGGTTTCATTAGCTTTCTCATGTTTTACCGACTTAAAAATAAAGAATCTGGCAGCTCTTGCTTACCCATATTTTTTAGATGTTGGTCCTGACGGTGAATTCAAATCAAATATCAAAGGACACCGGTTTCCCAATCATTTGATTCAAATCAGAAGTTTGTACCAGACATGTCAATGAAGCTAACGGATAATGACTTCTCATGTCATAATTTCTGGATACTATACATTGTTGCCGATGGTGTATAGAGTCCGGAGGTAATATTTTTAAGAGGATCATGTTACTATGTGTGAAATGCAAAAAAAGAGAGAGAAAAAAAAGAAACTGAATATTTTGAGGGAAATCATTGGTTTTACCATTTTGTGACGTGTTTTTCAAACATAGTCTCCTTCTCTCCAGGATTTCTCGTGAACCGATGTTTATATCAGGCTGAAATTTTCACCATTTGTAGATGGGAGTTGGTACTCTGAACCGATAATCTCATTATGCTCTTAGAATTAACAGTTTCCACATACCAGATCCAGTCTCATTACTTATGGAATGGACCTCGTAGTCCATAATAAACTGTATAGGGCCTATCTTCCTGACCAACACCTCATAAATTATGCCCTTCTTCTGCAAACAAATCCTTCAGCAAGAAATCTTTCTGATATCGGACTTCAGAAAGTATTGGTTGTACCATAACACCTGGGAACATTCCCTCGTAAGCGTAATGTAGGCATGCAAATTATAATACTCTTATCAGTAGTAAACATAATGTTAATTACAGATAAAACACAACAGATATCTCTGCCTGTCCCTGCAGATAGTTTGCCAGCAATGTCAGGCATCAACTACAATGAGGTAAAGATTATTACTTTATTTTTTAGGGAGTCTTTTGTTATGTTACTTTATTTTAGGGAATTCTTTTGTTCTGTTACTAGCTGTTTGATCCCATTAGGTGGAACTGAGAAACTAGTCGCAAATGGTTATAATGAATCAAAACATATTAAGTTCTTTTCGTTATCAATACAGGAGAATATCCAATAACTTCTGACAATTGATTTCTCGACAACGATGCTGCTACATCTAAACAACTTATATGACTGCTTTATTCGTGAATTTTACTTTAATTTTTACCATGTCAAAAATATCTCCATTTCTTTCACTAGTGCTGTATCCCACCAAATGAGAACACTAATGTAATAATTTAGAGTCCTTTAAAGTGATATAGCCTACAGTATTCAGAACGGTAATATTTAGATTTTTAGTATCAAACAGCACTATTGAAAGAAATAAAGATATTTTTGATAGAATAAAAATTAAAGTAAAACTCCATGAGGAAGGCAGCCATACACAATTTTTAGATCTCTGAACTTTGATTATGGAGAAAATGAACTGTCAGAATTATCGGATATTCTCCCATTATTAGTAGTGTATAAGGATATCCGTTCGTATAAATAATAGTCTATCCGGATAGAAATTTTCGCATCGGGATATCCATATTACGAATGTTTTCGAAGAAGAACAATAGAAAATAACAGATTTTCCGAGTTTAAATGAGTATAACTTTTTACCAAAAACGTCGTAGAAAGCTGATTTAAGGGGCGCTGTCATCCTGAAAATGAGACCATTGAATATGATAAGTTGGTAACCCCAATAGAAGAATAACGTCCCTTGTTCTCCGGCTGCGCCAGAGAACAAAAGAAAGTCACTAGTACTGCACAAATTCTGCAGGTGGAGTTACCATCGGAGGAAAAAGAGAAAATCTCTGATGGTAACTCCACCTGCAGAATTTGTGCAGTACTTCGTCCGGAATGCGTAGTCAGAGAACAAAGAGCGATATTCTTCTATTGGGGTTACAAATTCAATGACGAGACCTTTCAAATGGTATAAAACACTGTAGGGTACATCCTAATTTTCCAAACGAAATATACTGCTGATGGTATACTATGAAGTACCGTATTATATTAATTTTGAATCGCGTTTTTGTTAGGATTAGGATTCATAACAAAAGTATTTCAATAAATAAAACAGTTTTAAATGGGGATAAGTGATCATTTTACATCTAATGGTGTTTTCACGAAAAGTAACAAAATTTTCGGTTCGAACTGATTTGATGAATTCGATCTGTATTTTTAGTTGGGTTACATTCTACATACAATTACACATTATAAACCATGTTTTAATTATATTTTATGGGATTTCAACTGGCAACAGCAACTTATTACTCTTGAAAAAAAAAAAAATCTGCTTGCATGTAAACCTAAAAAAATCTACGTTGAAATATCCGTAAAAATCTGCCCACGTAAACTTGCTTTACAAATGACATTAATCTTAGTGATGTGAATGTTGAGCCAACGTTACTTGTCTTTTCCAATGCCAATACATGCTTACGTGGTAAGGTCACATGACTCGGCCCATACATGCAACATTGGTAAATATCTCTATACCCTACCCCGTAAGAACCAAAATCAGTGCCTTAAGGACTGTTAGTCAATTGTAAGCCCTACCTTCCCCATATTAATTGAGCTTGCTGATAGCAACACAACTATAAACAGCACAGATAAGTTCAGCACACTTTTAGACATTGATATTATTTGCCTGTTTTTAGAATAAGTAATTTTCGATCTTTCAGGTACCGTAGCTATTAATACAGTGAACATCTTTAAAAAAATTAAATAATATGAAAATAGAAATTAATAGAAAGAAACAGGAAATTAGTTATTCCAACAATAGACAAACGTGGAATAATATGTTTCTCAAACTGTTGAAAATTTCATAATTGTGCTCAAAATTTGAAGTTTTGTTATCAGCAAACTCATTTATCATGAGGAAGATAATTATGACTTACGTTTGACTATGAGAGTTCTTATTGAAATTTATATTATGTTTTGCTGTACCATATTCTAATTCACTTGTAAGAAATGCCTAGTGTTTATGTACACATCCATCTGATTTTATAAGCAGATTGAGTGCTGAATCCTTACAATCACTCTTCTACAGGTTTAATAAATTACAACATGTTATGCTACTTATAAATTGAAGTTGAATTAAGTTTGTGTTGAGGTGAATATTTTCTTGTAAATGAAAGAGGATATCTTCTCAACAAAATTATAAAGATTATAGTCACTTTTTGTTGCCATGTAATTACGAATATCCTGTTTGATGAAGTAAAGGAATTATTGCATTATAGTCACTTTTTGTTCTGAAGCTTATAGTCACTTTTTGTTCTGAAGCTTATAGTCACTTTTGTTGAGAAGATATCCTCTTTCATTTATGCTACTTATTGCCTACAGATGTATGTAGGCCAAGGCCTGTAGTTGACATTTTCTAAATCAAGTACACAAATAACGAAATATAATAACTTCTACTACAATTATCATTTTGTGAGTAAAAACTGCTAATGAACTCTCAAAATACAGACTACTTCCTTTCTTTTTCAATCTAATTTAATCAGAATCGCAAAGAAAAATTAGAGTTATCTTGGGATAATGCTCTCCGTGAAGGCTTGAGTGGATTTTATGAAAAATTTGGACCTCTTCCTGACAAAGAAGTGTGTTTTGTGACTGACTGCCCAAACAAGCCTACAATAAGATGTTTGGACTGCAAAGTCAGGGAATACAGCTGTGATGCCCATGCTGAGAAATTCCATGGGTCACAATATCATTGCTTGCCAGAAGAATGGACAGTAAGTACCGGAATTCGTGGAGTAATGAAGTCTGTTTTATTACTTCTCATACAGTACTTAATTTACAGTGTAATTTTTTTTTATTTTTTTATTTTTCATATTCATATACAGTCGTTTTTCAAGAATCAGTGCATTAGATTTGGGCGATTATTGAAATCGTACTAATTGATTTTAAAATCGCTCAGAAAATAATCGAATTACTCGATTAATCGATTATTTTACAATTTTTGTGTTAATTTTTAAATTCTGAATTTTACAAGTTTTTCAATTTTTTTAAAGAAAAACATACGAAAAACAATAAAATTAGAATTTTTAACAGCTGTGCCTTTTGAATTGATCACCGTAAATACAAGATTCAATCGTGCAAAACTCTTAACATTGAATAAAATTTATCTTATCTGATAATGGAGTTTCAAGTTGTAAAATATTTTCAAAAATTATTATTAAGTACCGTATACAATCTTCACTTCAATAATTTTAAAACATTTAGCCGTATCATTACGTTCAACTGATCCTTTAAATATTGAAACATTTATTTTATTTTGGGAGCATTTCTTTTCTTTTTTAACAGGGTAGAAAATGGCAACCATGGTCTTATAATGTTACATGTCATCTTGCACAGACTGATGCATTTGTTACCAGACAAGTTAAATTTGTAAATAGGAAAGGTATGTCAAATTTTGAATTTTTAACAAAATTATAAGTTATTATTATTGTCCACTTCTCCACAATAAAATTAGCATCCTACCTGCTGGGCTATGCACCTATCTGGAAAATGGCAATTCAATATCTATAGGAATTTATTTGGAGAGGTTTTGTTTAGAAAATTGAAGTAGGAAACCAATTTTTTTTTTTAACTTCAATAACTTGAGAGATTACAGAGTGATTCAAATAGGTATAACACAAAACAATTTTCTGCCTTCTCTGTATATTGGTGCTTTATTTGGGTGACTAGTTTCGCTTTTATAAAAGCATCATCAGACCCATTGCAATTTGAATATCACGGCCAAAGTTACTCTATCAAAAATTGATAAAATGACGCAATAGCCTAACTGCAGTAACTTTGGCTGTGATATTCTAATTGCAATGGGTCTGATGATGCTTTGTTAAAAGCGAAACTAGTCACCCAAATAAAGCACCAATATACAGAGAAGGCAGAAAATTGTATTGTGTTATACCTAAACCAAATTTTACCCAAGGGAATGACAAAAAAAATCACATTTTCACCATTAAATGTGCAGTAAATGCAATTTTTATTAGCCATTTTTGAGGTTTGAACCATAAGAAGTCAGTATTGACTTCAGATTATTTACAGCAAAATGGAAATATTGAAAAAGAATAAATTATTCAAACTCTACCCTACCTTATGAACCTGAACCACTGGTTCCACTCTGACTGTTGACAAACACAGCACTGCTAAAAAGATTAATTACAGTACAGTGGTCAAATGATTGATATGGGGTAGGAACGTAGGATAAATGTGATCTAATGTTACTTTAATACAAACTTCTAAGAATCCATCACTTTTTAGAATACAGTGGAGCAGGGGTGGTGCCAGGATTTGCCCAACAGGGGTGCAAGTGACGTCCGATGGGGGGGCTGTACAATAAAGTAGGGTATACTACATAAATATTTCACAACGCATTTTTCTAAATATTAAATAACTGTATATTCACTTTTGCTAATACGGAAGCACTAAAGCAGAATCGTGCAGCAGCCAGCGATGATCGGAAGTATGGAAAAAAATTGTAAAAAACTTCGCGAGGGCGAAAAATTTTACGTTATGTAAAGCAAAATTTCTAGTTTTAACGAGTTTTTCTCCTTTTTTTTCAATTTTCATTCTAATTCCGTTTGACTAGAATAAATTGTGTATGTTAACTACCATTAATAAAAAGAACGTAATTCAAATAAAGGAAAATTGTGCCCGAGCGAAGTGAGGGCGAAAATTTTTACGTTTTGTAGCGCAAAATTTCTAGTTTTAATGAGTTTTTCTCCTTTTTTTCAATTTTCCTTCTTAAAAATTCTGTTTGCCTGCCCGACTAGAATGAATTGTGTACGTTACCTACTAGTAATAACAAGAAAACAGTCAAGACTAGTGTTTCGATACCCGAAATATTTTTGTACCCGGGTACCCGATTTTGTGCCCGGGTATTACCCGGGTAATACCCGAAATTTTCACTTTTTTTTCAAACCCGATATTTTGAGTTATAGAAGTCGCAGAAACAAGTGGTATACGCCGTTTTAAAGAGCCGAAAAAGACGAGAAAAATGGTATGCGACACAATATAGTTGCACGAAATATCGGCGACGTAAAAGGTCACCGAAAACATGCATTCGTTCGATCTTATTTTTCCGATCGTGGATTAAAAGTCGGCGAAAAGTTGAAAGTGAGGAGCTTTTCATTTGACCAAATAATGCGAATCAGCTCTTTTTTAAGTGAGTTTTCAAAATTGCCTATAACTGCTATAAGTTTCTTTGAATATATCATTTGAACTAGCAATTTAGATCAATATAAAAGCCGCTATGACAATGGAAATCGGAAAAATAACATCGTAGACCGCATAGATACTTTTACCTTTTGTTTCAAACCCGATATTTTGAATTCCTGAAGTCGTAGAAACAAGTGGTATACGCCGTTTTACAGAGCCGGAAATGACGAGAAAAATGGTATGCGACACAATATGGTTCCACAAAATATCGGCGACTTACAAGGTCATTTCGTTCGATCTTATTTCTCCGATCGTGGATTTGAAAGTCGACAAAAAGTTAAAAGTGAGGACCTTTTCATTTGACCAAATAATGTCAAGCAGCTGTTCTTTAAGTGAGTTTTCAAAACTGCCTATCCGTTTCTTTGAATGTATCATTTGAACTATCAATTTAGTTCAATATAATAGCCCCTATAACAATGGAAATCGGAAAAATATACATCGTTGACCGCATAAATGCTTTTACGTTTTTGACAATAACTTTTGACACATACGACGTAATATCAAGTATTTTACAGTTTTGAAATCGTCTTTTCAAGACCTTTCGATCGATATGTAACACTTCTATGAAACTCGTAAAATTTACCCAAAATATTCGAAAAAACTTTCGAAAATCGGGTATCCGATACCCGAAAGTGTACCCGATACCCGAACGTCTACCCGGGTGCCCGGGTACTCGATGGAAACACTAGTCAAGACACTGAAGGATATCCAATAGTTGACGGTGTGAGGAAGCATAAGATATCAAGGAAAATCAGGAAATTTATGCCCGATTAGTAGAAAACGCGCAGTTTTTTTTTTGTTTGTTTTCTTTCTTAAATTTTATATTTTTTTCCCCGACGAAAATAGAAAATTTGCCCGACGGGGGTGGGGGGGGTGGGCTTGAGTTGCCCGACGGGGTGGCTGTAGCCCCCCCTGCCCCCCTTGTAGCGCCACCCCTGCAGTGGAGCATTTGATGATAAAGGAACATCTGAGGAGTCTCTTATCACTATAATTTAAGTAGTCACAAAAATGTTACTGTACCGTAATTATCGTGATTATTATCCTAATGAAGAAATGAAAAAAATTTCTTGAAGTTGTTATTAGTGCAGTATTGTTTGATTTATTGTTTTCTTTCTGAAAAGGACAATTAATGAAAATGTTACTGTCATATGATATTCAACGGAACATCCTGGAACAATGCTTGCAAGGAGGGATTTGGCCAGCAACACCCTTAGAACCTCAATTACTTTTCTCTTTGGATTGGATGAATACTATTTATTCTTTAAATATTGAAGGCGTCTTAAGTATTTCTGCAATTGTCAAATCTTTTGCTTGGGCAAATGACATGGACCACTCGGAGGTTAGCTATTAAAAGTTTAGAAAAAATAATTATGTTAAGCTGTTTATTTCAGTAGGGGTACGTGCTTATCTTTCTCACGTGAAAATTATTTTAGCTGGCCTACATTACTTAAAGTTTATTCTAATACCACAATTTTGAGAGACAAAATTGTCATCATGATACAATATATTCCGTTCCAAGTTGAAATATATGTGCATTAATTTTATTTGGCAACCAAGTTTTGCAAAAAGAGCATCTTCAGCACTTCAGGCCCACAAATTTACAAATGAAAAAACTATAAAAAGCAACTTAATATATTGAAGTTCAATATATAATTTTCACTTCAGTATTACATTGAACTTTAATTTGTGATAGTTGTGTTTTTATAGTTTCTTTTTTCTTAAGTTTGTGGGTCGCCTCAAGATGCTCTTTTCAGAGAGAAACTTGGTTGCCAAATAAAACTAATGTAGAGAAGGCTTATACAAGTTGTATATACAGTTCATCCATCAAGTTATGGCCTACATGTGATTGTAACCAACCAATGAAATTACTCTGGGTATTTCTCACAGACTCACACTTCTCAACACTATTTCTTCACTTCTCGTATTCTTTCAAATTTTCCCCCTACTTCCACATTTCCAATTCAGTCCATCACACTTCGGAAGTAGCCTAATTACAAACCGAGTTCAATCCATTCGCGTTTAAAGTGCTGAAATACACTATATTTATTTGTTCGGACTTACCTTTCAATGCCAACCCTTTATTGAGTATCTGTACTCCCACTTTAACAAATCTTATATATAAATGTTAACGTGGATTTGTTTGTGTGTTTCTTTGTTTATTTGTTCTTTATACAATTAAATACCTGTGAAGATATCGCGATGAAATTTGGCAGATTGGTAGATAGTATTCAGGAGGAGGTTATAGACGGGTTTCCGCTTTTCTTCCGAAATCCCGACAATCACCAGGGGCGGTTGAATAAGAATTGTCACCATGTTTTTGTATGTATTTATATTTAATCAACTTCGTTTTTAGACATCAGAGCAGATATCTTTACAAAGCCCTGTATATTAATTCGGACAGTATAGCAGGAGATCACCCTACTCAATATTTTTTTTTCCAGAGGCGGTTGAACTTTCATTTTCGTCGCTTTTTTCAGTTTCATTTTTCTTTCAGCATATTTCCCTCCACGATAATATTATAGTGGGCCCAAATTTACCAGAAATTGTCCCCCAGGGTTTCTAGGGGCGATTTTACAGCGATTTTTTCACAATTATAAATTTGTTATGGATTTCTTTCGGAGTTTAATATTTAGACAGACGTGTTAATTATCTCAAATTCGATATAGACAGTAGCGGTCATTATACTCTCTGTTTTAGTGTCCCCGACAGGTTTCAGGGGCGGTTTACGAACGGTTTTGTATATTTATATTGTAAGTTTTTTTTCGTCTCCTATTTTTACATTTTGATGTTGCTGCACATATATTTAATAATACCGTATCAAATGTTCTATAGACAGTGGCGGTAATTGCTTTCAGATTCAGTGTCCCCCAATGGTTCTCAGGTAGGGTCAACAGCTAATATTTTGTCACATTTTTTTTTTAAATATGAGGTTCCGTTTCATTCGGAATTTTATATTTACAGAATACCATTTTGTCACAAATGTATTTAATGAACTCAAAATAATGAAATAATTAATGAACTGAAGGTTTTCAGAGGAAGTTTAACATCAATTTTTATATTTTAGCCTAGGTTATTCTCTGATTCTTACGTTTAGATGTTGCTGCACATATATTTGATAATCTCTAATTAGTGATTATTACCATCAGTTTCATTGCCCCCCTCCCCACGACTTTCCAGGGGCGGTCTAAGGATTTTGTCAAAAAGGTTTTTTTTGTAGAGAGGTTCCTTTCGGACTTTTATATTTAGATGTTACACCTTTGTTGAAATTGTATTTTATAATCTCTAGAATTTGTTTGTATTTGCTCCAAATGGCAAAACTAAAAATATTGTGCATAAGAAAGCACTACAGTAATGTGATACTTTTTTGTGAAGTAAATTTATTTAGTACTGGTTTATTTTTTAGGAGAAGGGGTCCGAATACATTTTGCAACACCCGAGATCGGTAACCAATACAAAATATTGGGCAAACATTCTCCAAATATTACACCTATAATACACAGTAATTCTAATGTAACCCGGGCAACGCCAGGTACTTCTGCTAGTATTTCATAAATACACAACTCTTAGATGAAACAATGACATATAAAAGATTCACAAGCAGAGAAGTGCCGCTAAATAGATCAGCCCCACACCAAGAAATAAAGTTCATTATCTAATTAAATAAATGCATATTATATTGTGAATATAGTACCGTAATAATAATACAAAAATTAATTTATATTTGTTAGGAAAATAATGTTTTTATTAGTAGAATTTTAGCAGATTGACGCTTCTTAGATCTGAAATACTTTTATCTGCTGAGATTTTGTGTAATTTTTAAATTGGCTTTGTTCTTATTTCCCACACTACTTTTATTCTCCGCCTTGTGCAGAAATATGCGCGGTTTTAGAATATATTTGGGAACCTTTCATATTTAATACTGATATTTTGTCTCGGGTTATGCTAATCAACATATATGTTAAGCAGGTTATTCTCTTCCTATCATTACGGTGAGTTTCAAATATTTTTAATCGATCATATATATACACGAAAATGTTGTATTTAGTTTGAAGAGTGTTTGAACTGTAGTCTATTTCAACTTAGGAACTTTACCACTCTGCACTTCCGAATTATAAACATTTCATATATTCAGTCTTTATTGTTCATAAGCAAAGGCGTATCCAGGGGGGGCCATGCCCCCCCCCCGAAATTTAAAAGAAAAAAAAGAAAAAGAGGAAAAATCAAGAAAATTTTGCAAAACATTTGCTAAAATGGTATAAAAATAGCATATTTTGGCCCTCACTCCGCTCGGGTTTTTTCATATATAAATTTAACACCAAAAATTTTAAAACCCTCGCCAAAACCCTGATTTTACATTATGGAGTTTCACATGGCCCCTCCCGAAAAAAATTTCTGGCTACGCTACTGCTCATAAGTCATAAAGCATTTAGGCTATAACATAACTGTTACACTTTACATTTTTATAATACCATTATGCAACATTTTGCAACTGTGAGGTTATGTAATACTGTTAACAGTGTTAAGTCGATTTTTATATATTTACTAGCTGATGTACCCGGCGTTGCTTGGGGTCATAAAGTGGAAAAAAGCTTAGGAAAAGCATGATTGCACAGAATGCTTGATCTCCATTTGTTACAGAAAATATGTTGAATTAAATCATATTTGGGCATTTTAAAGACAGCATACATTGCCATTGTTGTGGTTTCTTAAATAACAGATTAAAGTGTTTACGCAGCATCATATAAATCTGATATTATTTAAGTATACATGTAACATCATATAAGTTTCCTACAATATAAAAATCAAAAGTCGCTGTTCAGCCACCTGGAATGACTGGACACCCTTCGGGAACACAAACAGAGTAATAATCACTACCGTCCCGCTGTCGCAAATTTGAATTATTAAATACGTCTGCACTAAAACAGTGTCCTTTAAATATAGAACTCCGAAAGGAACCTCAGTACAATAAAAATTGTGACAAAATTGCTGGTAAACCGCCCCTGGAAGGTTATGGATTGAAGCTGAAAAAAATAACCGCTACTGTCTACGGTAAATTAGAGATTATCAAATATATGTACAGTAACATCTAAATGTAAAAATGGAAAAAAAAACCTAAGATATAAAAATTCAAAATTGATATTAAGTCTCCCCTGAAAACCTTCGGGAACAGAAACTGAACCTAAACCCCTCTATGACCTGACAGTGAATAAAATCTGTCACCCTGACAAATTTGAGAAAAATATCTCCAACGGTGTAGAAATGCATAAGGTTCAACCAAACAAACAAACCAACAAACATCGCTACATTCACATTTATATATAAGATGTAGCCACATCATGATCATTAAAATGTAAATAATGAAAAAAAATCTTTGATGAGTGTCAAATTGTGCCACACAGATGTCTCTTTCATCTTTCATGTCTCTTTCATTCAATAATAATTAGGTGTAATCTATGGCATTAACTCATAATTATTGTCAGAATGTTGCAAATTATTATGTAAAATAGGATACCCACAATGTGTTTTGTGTAGTGTTCCAGATTCTGAAATGCCTAAAAATTATCATTTCATTATTACTGGTAACTAAATAATGTTCTTGTGATATGACATTTTCAATGGTTAATTAATATTTGAATCACATTTATCATTAGACTCAAATTGTATACCGTGGTTTGATGGATACCTCATCGTATTTTCACTATCTGGACCTTCGAAAAAAAGTATTCTTCATTGGTTCTGGATTTGAGTGTCCAGCATGCCCTAAGGTAATTATTATTGTTGAGGTGTTAAGTTTGACTCTGACAATTAAGTTTCTGGGTTCCTCAACATTCATAACAATAACAGATTCTAGCATTCTACATTTGTGTGATTGTGCCATTTTATTTTGTATTGTCTGTGCCTGGGAAATCTTTGATGTTAACAATTAGGAAAATAAAATTGAAAATAGTTGATTATTTAAAGGGTACTGGGTATTGAAATTTTCATGAAGGAAAGAAGTTATTGTGTGTTCTAATTAAATTTCAGGAGGCACAAAAGTAGGCATTTGTTAAATGAAGAAATTGTAGCTGCATGTGGTAATGATGCATTCAGTTCTGCACATGTTTAATTAAATTTTAGAATTGATGGGGATCATTGCTAAAATTCTGTTACTCAATGCTAAGTTAAGAAATCAAATTTGTAATTTAATTAAGCACTTTCTCAATGGAATTCAATAAATGTTATTTTATTCTTAAGAGAATGATGCAACATTGCTCTGGAATTAATGGCACCACACATTCCCAGTCACTCATTAGTTATTATATAAATCTATAATATGGGGTATTTCCATTATTTTACCTATAAACTGCAATATGTTGTTATGTCTTATTACGTAAAGATATTCTATCTTGTTTCATTTGAATTCCTATGAAATTTAAAAGAAAAATTCTCAATGCCTTCCGAAGAGCAGCAGTGATAACTAATGAGTTACTGGGAATGTGTGGCAGCCATTAATACATGTATTAATTTTTTTTTATCTTCCATATTTATTATTGTACATATGTTTTTGATTGAAATCCATTTTATGAAGCAGAAGTGACAAAAGTCATAATATTTTGAGTGTTTTTTTAAAATATATTAAATATTTTACACAGTTCGTTGATAAATAGTATTTACTAAATATAAAAGAACGTAAATATTTTGAATGATCTCTACCAACTTTGCTGATTATGTTATATTAATAACGTTCAGACAAATCCGACACAATTTTTGCGTTAGTTAGTGCACTGTAATGAGGGGTCGGAATTTTTCATTTCAGATTTGTTTCAAAAGTCAAACCAAATCATGATCAAATATGTAGGCCTTCTGCAGCCAATTCTGACTTTAAAAGCATCCATAAAATTACATTAAAACTGCATATAGCCTGGGCTAATTTATATCATTTGCAGAAAATTTCACTGGTGATTCAAATTTTAAATGCAAAATATGAGTAAAACAAATTGTGCGATCTCTTCTTCCCTGTCTGAAATCTTGCTTCTGTAAAGAAGTGTTTAATAGTTAGAAATTGTAGGCCATTTTCAGAATTAACATATCATAGTGCTTTGTTTAATATGCAGTAAGTGTAAAAACAGTGCAAGCGAAACCATAAAAATATCATGAACAATTGTAGGGAATAGTGCATACACAATTATGAAGCTTTTCTAGGATAATGGTTTGGCTTTCTACGCTCTTGATGGAATGTTTGCATGCGTTCGTAAAAAGACAGCTGGCAATGCAAGTCCGTCAGAAAATGTACTACCTTTGATACTTCCATCACCTGGAACTCCAGAAAAAGATTCTTCAACTCATAAGGTGTGTGCGAGAAAAATTGCTAGTTTACTTAACATGTATCAATTTCTTTATTTTTAGTTTAATGAATGTTCATCGTTTCAAGCGGCTGAAGTAATTCGTAGCAAAAAACAGCTTGGTAAATTGGATGTTACAGGATTATTTGGGGCTGTATGCCGTCATGGTTTAGTAAAAACACTAATGGATATTCATGGTGGGGAAAGGTAAAATTCATGTATGTAAAAAGTTCTTCCCTTCCTGGTAGCCAATGAAAAGTGTTCCCGACGAAAATAGGACCCCTATCTTAAGTAACACTTAAGGCTGCATATGTTTTTTTACTCCAACTGCCCCCTAGGATCGGGATTGAAACGTCACAATTACGTCATGGGATCATTCAAAAAGTATACGCCAAGAATGCAATAGGAGTAATCCGAGTAAACAAAAAATGGCAGGTTTAGCTATTGATTTGAAGAACTGATTCAAACTTCAATTACTAACAAAATACAGGTATTTAATTTTACAAACGAGCTATTAACCACTTCATACTTGGTACTTACATCAAAATAAGAGTTCATTGACTTTATTTAAATCTTTGCTAGCGAAAATACTGCAGATATCACAAAAACTGACATTCTGTCGTCAATTTGTAAACAGTCACAATCATGACCATCTACTCCGGGATCTACTCCACTGCACCCTACTCGGGAGTTGGTAGCGCTGGAGTACGATCCCAGTTAGCAGATGTGACGTAGTCCCGACGTCATGGACTCGTGCTCCATGTGAAAATATATGGGTGGAGTATAATCCAGAGATCGTAGGAGTATTAAACATACGCACCCTAAGAATAGCAGTGTTCTTTAATAATTTGAAAATAATATAGTGTACCGTACTGGAAAAGAACAATTTAAAAAACATGTATTAACATGAGTAATATTGTCATTTTTTATTTTTAAATTATTATACTTTGTACTTTCATTTTACTTTAATTTTCTTTGTACGGTACTTTCATTTTCAGGTATGATTATGCATTAACATCTATTAAGTTCCTCATGACTGAACATCGAAATACTGCAGTAAAGTTGCATATCAGTTATGATATAGCCTGTAATTTTACCAGGTTCTTGAAGGTATGTTAGTAAAAGGCTTCTTTCCAAGCTGCGTTAAATTAATAAACTTCATTTTCAATCTTTGTAGAATCGAAATCATAATGAAGTACAAGAACGTTGTGCATTCTCGGTTCCAACATTTCACTCGTATGGGCATGTTTCTTCCTGTCAAGTATGTATTGTTGGAATATGATATATTGTTGTACTTATAAAAATTGTGATTGTGTTTTTTAAGAAAAATATGGGAGCCCGGTATACCAAGGACATTGGATTCAGTGATGGTGAGGCAATAGAAAGATTGTGGTCGTACCTCAGAAAATTCAGCTCAATGGTAAAGGAAATGACACTGTCCCATAGACAGGAAACACTGTTTCATGCGGCAATGAGACATAATGAAAAAGCTGTAACTGGAATAGGTACGAATCTCTTGAAGTATTGAATGTGGTCAGGGAAACCGGATGTGCATCACAGCGTAATACAAATTAAAACATTACGTTTTTTTTTTAACGTTTAGACATTTCCGTTTTTTTTAAAGCGCTGCCGAGATTTCCAATAAGTGTTTTTTTAACCTGTTTGCTGACCTATTTTATTCATCGATCATTGTCCACTCCCAGCCACGAGGAGGAGGAGGGTTATTTAGGTCTGGTCAGTTTACTTTTGATAGCTTCACATTTTAGTGACTTTTGAAAATTATGTATTCAGAATATGTAATAAAAAACACTGAGTTTGTATTCCGCTATAATGTACATTCACTGTTTTTTCCTCAGCTGTTCTTTGCACCCACTGTTTTGACGTCGCTTTAATTTCCTTATTTTAATGACGTATAACCGTTCAAGATGGCTGGCAGTTGTAAATTTTCATTTATAAATATTAGTTTGGGGGAACAGATATAGCTTTCAAAGGAATTCAGAAATGCCTCTTATTGGAAATTAAATAGTCTCATTCACTATTGCAGTTGGTGGCCATATTTGACTGCCCTGCTGTATTTCATAGTGAGCCATATATCTTGCACAATATCGTGTGGTGGAATTTATTGAAATGAAAATGGGAACAAAAGTACGTATGCACAAGAAAGAGTGATAAACTGACAATACTGATTTCTCTTACAAAGTAGTATTTGGTTGAATTTGTATCATTGTATCTAATATAAATATATATAGCCTAGGCCTACTTAATTATCCAACCACAAAAATATTTCAATTCATCCCGCACAAGGAATAAAGTTAAATCTGCTGTGTCCAGATTAGTGTTTCATCGGGTACCCATCTACCCGGGTAGACGTTCGGGTATCAGATACCCGATTTTTAGCAAAAGTACACGCTGTTTTTCGTTTTTTTCTGGTTAATTTTATGAGTTGTCTCCAGATGTGTTACATATTGATTGAAAGGTCTTGAAAAGATGATTTCAAAAATGTAAAATACTTGATTTTACGACGTATCTGTCAAGAGTTATTGACAAAAATGTGAAAGTATGTTTGCAGTCAACGATGTTATTTTTTGATTTCCACTGTTATTATAGCGGCTTTTATATTGAACTAAATTGATAGTTCAGATGATACGTTCAAAGAAACTGATAGGCAATTTCGAAAACTTACTTAAAGAAGAGCTGCTTGACATTATTTGGTCAAATGAAAACCTTCTCACTTTCAACTTTTTTGAAACAAAAGTGAAAATTTCTGTTATTACCCGGATAGTACCCGGGTACAAAATCGGGTATCCGGGTACAAAAATATTTCGGGTATGGAAACACTAGTGCAGATAACAGTGTCATGAAACATTAAAAAATATGGAATTATCTAAATATTTTTTCTTGAAATGCAAGTACCCATCCACTAGTACAACTGTACAAGACAGTACAACAATAAGAAATATCAGTATAGGCCTATAACTGGAACACATACAGAATATGTCTGTGCTTCTAAATGAAATTGAAGGGTTATATTTGTTTTCATGAACATTCCAATCATGTCTCAAGTCTCAATATTGTATTACGGTAAAGTTGGTAATTTATTTTTCAGTGAAGTACCTGGCCTCCAAAGAGAAAAGGACTATTGTGGACTTGCAAACAACAACTGTGAAATTACATGAATTAATGCAAAGGAATGGTATGTACTTTAAGAAATGTTACTGCATTGCAATTATTGAAATGAAATACTACATTTGCATTTCAAATTTCTGTTTGACAATATTCATTGAAAACTTAGTACGCTAGCCTAACACTATGTTGAATCGGAATGACACGGAATTATTTTTACCCTTCAGTTAAACGAGAGATTTTATTGTGAGCAAAATTGATCTGATTTGGTGTGTAGATCTTCCAATTTACGCAATATTGTGTGTTCATTTCCATTATGATCCGATCCATTCCGACGTAGTGACTGAGTTAAGCTTAATAGCCTACTTGGTTCATTCAATTCCCATCTGATGGTTTATTCTTTGCAACTTCATTTATTGTATATCGTAATTAAGAAAATGATCTGAGGTTTACTTTTTAATTGTGTGGTAATTATATATTCTTATTTCAATTAAATTCATTATAGTTCCACCATTTGGAATATCATAATTCGCTATATCAGTAAAGGAATGTTTAAAGCATACAATATGATGATAGAGCAGATCAAGTAGTCTTCAGTTGTGACTACACAAGGGTACTTTTCATTATAAAGTATCATAGCAGTGTTTGTTACATCATTATTTTTATATGTGCAACGGGATGCCCTTATGTAAAATGTCCTTCCAGCACGAATGTGAATATTACATTTTATACGTTAACTTATTTATTAGCATATTGCAGTATCATTTTCCATTCACCTATCAAGTCAATTTCGTAAAGTTATCTAGTACATATGCATTCTAATTTTTGACCGGTTTGAAACTTAAAGATAAAATGTGTGATAACACCAATGAAAAAATATAATTATTTGTTTCAAGGTCTGACTATAGAAAATGTGTCTGCCACTGATGTTGAAACTACTCAGGGAAATGGAAATGTAGATTCCTTTCATTTATATGTGAGGAAGTGGTTGGACATTGTGGCCCATGAGAATTATTCCACAGATTTAATTAATCTGTCTGAGCTTGAGCGGTAAGTTGGTCAATTATATTTACAAAAAAAAAAAAAACATCCAATAGTAAGATGTCAGTACAGTCATCTCATGCAAAGATACAGTGGTTTGGCTATTCAGTGATTATTACTTTGATATGTGCATTGGATGGTGCTTATAACATGTGTTTACACTGTCATAAATCAATGTTCTACAGTAAGCGAAATGCAAAAATTACTTTACATCAACAACTAGACATAACTGTAAATGGGAAATGAGCTTATCAATGTTTGTGTTATTGATATTCTTTTTTATTACCATAATTCACAAAGTAAACTTCTACTTGCAAATTTAAATTTCCTGTATGTTATGTAGGCTACAGTTGCAGCAATAATTATGACATCAATAGAGATTACCATATATTTTAACATGCATGACTATAATGCAGTGTAGGAACTTTAAAACTATTGTGGTTAAATTCACCCATGACAAGTAATAAGCTAATAACTATGTCCAGACCTGAAAATGTACCTGATAAATGATGTTAAGTAAGATATTCATTATATTTTCAACAAGAAATTATTCCATCTTTTGGTGACCATGAATGCCTGCATTTTTTTGAATAGAAAAATTTAAAACTCTTCATTAAGGCACATTTATTTGCTTTCATTTTTATCCAAAATAGCTAAATTAAAAAGCTTTATCCTCAATCTTATTATTTCTATTAATTATTTCAAGTAACAATCATCTCCTATTTTTAAAGTGAATTGCACCAACATTTTTCATCGTTTTACATGTAATTATTATTATTATTAGAATGATCATTAAATTATTCTTCCAGCTTGAAAAGAGAATTATGTGCTCTTAGAAGAAAATATAATTTGTCCGAGGAAGCAACAAACACAAACAATAACACCTTTATTCAAAAATGCCATGAAGTTGCTGACACTTTAAGATCCTCAATTATGCTGTCACTAAAGAGTTTTCTCGTTGACAGAAGTCATCACATTGCACTGTTGGGTAAATACACAGATGGACAAAAAATGTGGCAAAGGATTAATAAGTCGCTGAAAAAATGCAACCGAAATATTAATGTCATGATTGAAAAATATAATGCAGTTCCCTGTAGGTGAGTTGACACATCAGAATGTACCAGTAGTGAAGCCAGAAATATTTTTTGGAGGGGATTTTCTAGCAAAAAGTAGAGGAAAAGTTTGCTCGGGAAAAGTGTGAACGAAATCTCTCCGATTTTCTTCGAAAAATATGCAGTTTTGATGCGATTTTCGGGAAATTTTTCTCATTTTTTTATCTTCGTTGTTGTTTTTTTGATTTTGGGAGGGGTTTGAACCCTACAAACCACCCGCTCACTGCGACACTGGAATGTACCAGCATGTTATATCTGTAGGGGTGAAATTTTTTAGCACTTGCAGGTCATCAATACGGTACAACAATTTATTTTCAGATAATATTAGCAATTTCGTAGCATCTTGTTTATTTGTTGAACAGAAAATAAGATTACTGTATGTGAACTTAGGGTTACCAGATTCTCTCGAGAAAACAAATGGCTAAGCATCTTCATCATGTTTTTGTTACGAGCATATTTTAAATTAAATAGTTTCAAATACGAAGTAATTTAAAAATAGAGTATAGACCACTTGTGTCGCTATTCCGTTGCGGGGATATTTGAAATTTATTTGAAACTTTAATTTCTCAAATTCAAATATTTGTATTATTTGTAAAATATTAAAAGTGCTGGTGGCCGCACTTGAGAATCACTGTTCTACAGCATAATTTTGAATTTATTTTAATAAACTTGGTAATCTCAATTGCAGCTTTTCTTTGGATGCAAAATTATGTTTGAAACCTTATTATAAATTTGTTGTAACATTTCACATCACTTTCGTTATGCATTGTAATAACTAATAAGCAACAAATAATATTGCTATCGTAGTTGATATTCATAACATTTTGAGCTTTCTTAGCTGATTGCTCACATTTCATCTTTCTTATCTGTTTAGTTATGGAGTTTTAGAAACACCGATAACAATGGTACATCTGTCTACGGTTGATACTGAAACTAATTGTAATGCTTTATGCAAGCAGCTTTGGCAGCGACAGCAAAGAGCAGAAGAAGAATTGAAACTGCTTAAGGAAGACAATGAGAACATTGCTCATTATTCACATTCCCTTTTGAACCAGGAGCAAAAGGTGATATCCTTTCAAGAAGCTAGTTTCGTTACTCAGTGCATTGAGAAACACCTTCAAAGCATAAATGGAAAGAGCTTCTTAGAAATATGTGATAACAGTAGTGATTCTGATGGTGAGTAAGGTTCTGAGATGCTGTAATTACTGGTTATTCATTTACATTTACTTTCTCAATCTAAATGATTCCAGTAGCAGCTATAGCAAATTGTTTCATTTAACAAAAATTTTTGTTGCAAGTAGTTATTGGAACACACAGGTAAGGCCGGGGGGCTTACTACGGTACAGGCTGGCACTTCTTGAGACCTAATTATCTTAAATTTAAAAAAGAATAATGTTATAAAATATTGTTATATAGTCATTTATTTATCACAATTTATTTTAATAATTTTTGCATAGTATTTCCTTATGAAAATATTATATTTTTGTGATTTAATACTACAGTGTGTAAAAAGTTTTCATAAATGTACCATGATTCTGACATTTTATGACAGGCCATTACAATAGATGCAAGACTTGTATTTTTCAAAATGGAGATCTGGCGCGGATCCAGCCGGGGGGGGGGGGCGGACTATGAAAAAAAAGTAGAGATGTCGAAGACCAATTGCACCCGAGCGAAGTGAGGGCGAATTTTTTTTACTTTTTTGAGCAAAAATACGCTATTTTCTTGGATAATTTTCGATTTTTTTTTTTTTTTTTCTTATTTTTTCTTTTTCTTTCTCATTTTTTCCGTGATGGGGGCGGCGGTCTCCCCCCCCCCCTAGATCCGCGCCTGATGGAGATGAAGATACGTAAGCCAGCAACACTGAGCACTCTGGCAAGTGTGATACCTGGGAAAAAAAATGATCAAAATAAAGATTTGCATACGGTTTGATAATACTGTCTGTAACTTTTATTTCAATCATTTATTTATTCAGGGACTGGCAGCCAAATTGAGTAACAGACTTCATTATCACATCTAATTTACAAAATTTGAATTTTTCATTTTTACAGGAAAATGCTGCCTACAAACATGTATAAGCATATGAAGAACATTAATGGAAACCTGCTGATTAACAGCAAATGTGACATTTCATGTTACCAACTGCTGCTGTGATAATCCCCAAAAATCTTATTAATACGGTACAGCATATTAATACAAAGAAAAGCAATTTTTTTCCCTGTCGCTCCACTCTGGCAATATATTCTCACATAATCTCCAAATTTACATCATTTTCCAAAAGTACAGTAAATTATTATTACTCACTTTAATTCAGATTTACTTGCATTTACAAATATTGCTAAGAAAGCATTATCACGTAACATTGAGGTCGACCAAATTAGATCTTACGGCAGGATGTAGTTAGACAACACTTTTCTTGCGAATGTGAAGTGTAGAGAGATATAGTAGAGTCGCGTACGGTATTCAATACGGTGTACTTTGTTTTTTTAAGAGGTGATGCTTTAGTGATTTCAGATTAATTTAAAATGTAGAGATTTGCGTGTATATTTAAATTCATTCAATTAAATTCATTTTTTAATTATTTATTTGCTCAATAAAACGTGTTAAAATCGAACGTAATGGGTTTTAACGAGTGAAACACCTGAATGGGCTGTATAAAGCAAGGTTATTCATCATCCCATCTGTGACGTCGGAGACATAATTGGTATCTTCAAAAAGTATTCAATCCCGAAGAGACGAACCAGGACCTCATGGCAAAGACATAAGTATCAGGCTATGAGAGGCCAACAAATTAAGAAAAAGAACCAAACTCAAACCAGCTATTAAACTACAGGTCACAACAATATTGGTTTTAACTTCACTATTCTTCTGGTTACGCAACCCCCACCAACATGTTGCATTGAAAATATAGCATGAGTCAAACATTTTTACTTATGAAAGACTGTCAGTCAGCAGTATGAACGGAAGACATCTCGACTTTTGAATCTGTTCTGGTGTGAATCAATGCAATGATTGCAATTGCAATCACATTAGCAATTATAAATAAATTTCTTGTAAGTATATATATCTTTTATTGTTCATAGTACACCTAGGCCAGGGCCTGTGGTACAAAAATATTCATAGATAGTGTATTAATAAATAAATCAGATTAATAAATGCATGAAATAATACATAAAGATATGAAGACAATAATATTACAATAAGATTATAATGCAGAAATTACATTATATTGAAACTTTTACAGTAAAAAATGTGTTTCAGCTACGTCTAACATGCTATTGTGAATTGTTACATTTTGGCAAAAATCCCAGAGGATAATTAAAGAGTTTTATTCTTGTATAGTAAAAAGGACCTTTGAAGTATAATCTTAATTTTAGATTTCATTTGGTGGGATGTAAATTATTGTTTGAAGCAAATAATGAGTTAGAAAATTTTGACATGTCTTATTATTATTAATGAAAGTAAGTTCTTTTCTGAAAATCTAATGTCATATTTTGCTGACCATCTCCAAATGTTTTCCATTTCCATATCAGTTGTAAAAAACTAAAAATAGCACAGGCTTTTAAACCAAAATGAGGTTTCAGTTATAGTATTCGATGATTGTGTAGTGATATTACAAATTATGTTACTAATTTTTGGTTTGCTTTAAAGGAGTTTTGAAATAAAAGCAAAAATGTCTCATGATAAGAATAATACAATCGTCAGTCATTCCCAGTTCTAATTTTAAAACGTGATTAGGCAGAAAATTATTGACTGGATTTAAAAAGAAATGTCTAGTAAACCTCATTTGGGAAATTTTTAAAGTTTCAAGATGATCATTACTGAGAATTAAGTTGCCATAAGTAAGAATAGGCTTTTTGTAAACTGAGTCAGATTAAGGACGTCCGTGGCCCCCAGCCAAACCTGAAAAAGGGGCCCCCATCCCCCTTTATATAGCCCCCACCTTGAATTTCAGTTATTTATAGGCATAATTGAACTGTTATTTTTACCGTCGTTTTTAACGATAGCCGCAAATTTCCGGAAAATTTTGATCAAAAGAAAGCCATATAGTTTATTGTGAGTGCTGATCGAAAATTTCTGAAATGTGAAGTCTTTGATATGAAAGTTCAGTGTTTTTTATATAGCAGTCGTAAAGAAAAATTCCCGAACGAAGCGAGGGAGAATATTTCTAAGTTATTACGATCATTAAACGTGCAGATTATACTCACAATTTTTGTTTTAGTCGGAAATGTCGGATTATTTAAAATTTTGCTCCAGGCCAAGAAATACTCTCAACGCATATTGCATTTATCGCTCATGGTTTAAACCGAAAAACTACAAATTGTTTTCCGTATAGTTATGGAAGTCATAAAATGTGTTTAATATCTTTGTCCGAGCTATAAGAATGCACATCCTTCTGACGGTTTCATTTTACCTCACTAAAGGAATTTTGTTAAGCAAGTCCGTTTACAAAATAATATAACAAACTAGGATAGCAATAATTATGTAGGATGAACTAGTGTAAATTGAATTTAAAATTTTGCAGGCGAGATAAATGCACGCTAATACCATCTACATCTGTTGCTATGTAGTCACACTCGAAAATGAGGAGAAGGGGGCATCATAATCATTTATTGTCTAAAATTCACACAACATGTTTCGAGCACCCAGCTCATCATCAGATGTGGAAACAACCTTACATTCATAAAACAAGAACTAAAAAATACAATCAACACTTATGATACGTGCTGCTCAACTAGATAGGCTATAGGTTTCTATATGATAAAAAAAATTGAGTGCACCCGTGGACATTTCAGCTAAATAATAAAAATAATAAACAATAGTGTATTTCAAATTTCGACGTAAACGTGTAGAGGTGAGTTTAGAGCTGGTTTTAACTGCTTGATTTAATTCTTAACATCAAAGATACCGAATCGAATATACGCATAGCAGATTCTAAGCATCGAAGATGCAGACTATATATTCGCCATTTAGACCAAAAATATAAACCGCGACCTGAAGATGAAACCTATGTCTTTCTAAAGTAAAGTATAGGTTACCGTATTGCATCAACTGCACCATTTGCACGCGGACAAAGGCAGTGGATATATAGCACTCCCAAACAAGAGGGGTCTCCCAAATAATCTCCACCGTTTTGGATTTATTCAAACAGAGAACGCAAAAAAAAGGAAGTCCATTATTTAGATGGTGTTTTGGAGTTAATAAAATATTGTGAATTACGTAATTATTCTGTAGTAGTGTTGCTACATAATGTGTTGCTTTCATATCCCACATAAATAGACGACGCTTTTGAGTTGTAATTAATTTAAATTCTTAATTACTTATCAGATTGCAGTTATGAAACTAACTTATTCTGATGAATTTATGAAGCACATCGAGGTTTCGCGACAACACAAATTTTTTTGAAATAAAAATTATATTTCGGAACAAGTCATAAAAATGCTGTAAAAATAACGGGTCACACGAACTGACCCGGCGACTCGGAGGAAAATTTGACCGCCCGATGTGACCCGTTCCATCACTGCAGTGGTGGCACAATCCAACAATAATAATATTCCATTTCCGGCAAAGATGAGCTCCCTAGTCTTATTTGCATTTCCGGATATACCAAATTACCAATAAATTTTGAGCATTTATATAATGTCTACATTACTTTTTTTTTAAACTGGGTAAATCACTCATAAGGTAATTATATTACATGTAAATATTATACTGAATATTACAGGATGATAGGATCAAGTAGACAGGTGTTTTACCACCCTTTAGCTCCTCAGGTGACTATATTACTGTCACCTATGTATGGAGCGAGTATGGGTACCGGTATGGTGTTGTCGCTGTACCCGCTTTAATAATAATTAAAAATGAAGAAAACCAAACACCCAGCCGGGCATCCCATTAATTTATTAAAGTCGAATAACTGCACAGTTCCCACATTAAACATATAAAAGTATCAAAATTTTATAAATCCAGGTTTTTATTAGGAAATTATGGCGACCTGTAATATTGTTTATTACAAAATTTCCAAACTTAACCCTGTGCACTCAGAGCAAAACCATGCAAATCTTCTATGCGACAAGATCCTTGGGACAAGATATTATAACAACCTGAGAACAGATTGTTATATTTTAAATATATGAACATAAATTTAATTACGTAAACAGAATATTTAAATATTTTATTGAGTTTGTTTCATTGAAATTAAGAGAGCGTAAACATTTGAAGGTAACTGAAAATAATTGAATTCTCAGTATTCGATTGTGTGGAATTCAATATAAAATTAACAGTTATAGTTCATTCAGGATACAGGAAAGGGTAGACTAGCATATATCCTGAGCTTTCATTATGTTAAAATCATATACCAGAAATTCGATGAATTTCTTTGTTACACTATTCTTTTTTTAAATTCATTAAATAGAACGGATATAAACTCAATATAATTACGGGAAGCTAAAGGGTGGTAAAACATCCTTTAATATCCTCTTAAGGGAATATTGTTTTATGTACCTTATATGGACAGTAAAAAAAGTTATAGAATTTAAAAGGTCATTTTTAAACGGAAGTTTTTTTGTTTTGAAAAAGATAAAAGGGAAATTTTTGTAATGGTTAAAAAGGAGACGAATATAATAGTGAATTTGAGAGAACATGATTGTGTGTTGTGTCTGTGATGTTTAGTGTGCAATTTCACGAAATCTTCTGAAAAATAAAGCAAGTTGAATTAATTTTATTTATATATTTTCTGTAGTGTTGATAATGTGTTAATAATCAGGTTAGATTTGCATATAGTAATTGACAGGGCTATATGTGCATTTTCTGTTAACGAGTGGTATATTTTAATTAGAACATTTGCTAAAGGGTGTTTATTAAGTGGGAATCACTAATCTCTTGAATATGTTATTGAAATCTTTATATATATATTGTTGTTGAAACTTGAAATCATTAATGAGCTTTATCATAATAAAAGTAATTATAATTTTTACTCCATACTGCTAGTTTGTTTCATAACTTATAATATACTGAACCTTACTTAAACAAAAAGAGAAAATTGAAATTTAAATATGAAAAAGGGTGTTATAAGCCATACATTATCATGAGATAACATTGAAATAATAATAAGATTTGCCATAGAGGAATGCTGAATCATACCTTTAGACACTGGCTCAATATTGGACGTTAATTGGTTAATAGATAAGCTATGGGTAGCTTACAGGGGTGACAATATTGATTTAATATTTCTAGAAGAACTAAACTCAGGAAACTTACGAAAAGCACCTGTTATTTCTCGACACCCCGCTCTTACGAACGCATTTATATTCGTTGAAACTGTTTTCGACGGACTTAAAGTAGCTTACCATCTCCGGAGTCCATATTTCTTCATTTCATCAATTGTTTTCACTTCGGCGATGCCCATGATCCAATTTGCCAGGTAGAAATTGGACGATATGAATGGAAATACCAGGATAGAGTGTAATTCGGTCCTTTTTAATTTCGACTCAAATGTAAATAACACACAGTAACAATACAGCAACTATGAAATCAACTTTACGCAGTTTCTATAGAACATCCATTCACGATTTAACGTAGAACGATCGCTAGTTGATGACGTCTAATTACAATACGTAGACAGAAAAGATGCGAGGTCCAAACAGGAGTAGACCGTAGTTTTAGTCAAATGGAACTCTAATAACAGCGCATATTACAGTATGGAAAAGATACAAATTACATAGTATAAAGGTGCGTTCCCAAAACAGCTTGTTGTAGTAAAAGCTGCGAGCGAGTGAAATTTCCAGCTAGCGATGGATTTTAAAAACTGCCTAAAGCTGCGCCCAATGTATTTCTGACTAACTTTCAAACATGTAATCAGGTGCATGTTGTGATAAAAGCTGCGAGCGAGTGAAATTTCCAGCTTGCGATGGATTTTGTCATATGAGTGACCTGTAAGCTTTTTTCATTGGATATTGATATTTATACACATTGCCTTCTGAAAATGTGTGGGATTGTTGCAATATATGTCTTCAGGGCGAAATGCTGAACATTGCTGTTTTCAGGGCTATAAAAATATCTTCTACCGACATTCTTGTAACTTCAAAAATGGTTGTAAAACATGATACTTACAGATTCTACATGTTATTACTAATCTTTTAGTAATAGTGTTTGCACAGTCTCAACAACCCAAACTGAGATTTATCCCCCTTTCCACCAGCTCAAAGTCTTGGTCACAATCCAAGTATATAAATGTAACCAAGAAATGGAATTTGTGCTCAACCATTTGGAGCATTTTATTATGTGATTTATGTAGTACCAATACACAGTGTGCAACAATTTTTATTACTTCTTCCGCAATTATGATTCTTTCAAATTGCAAAGGATTAACCACGAAATAAGTGTTCAAATATGATACCATATATTCTGCTCCACTTCCGCCAATGATGTTTTTGATACTTATGCAGGTGTGTATCTCCTGCAGATTCACGTATGCCAAGGTTGCATGTTCAGAGTATGTTGACGACAGTAAAATATTCTTTATTGCACATATTTAAGTGAACAAGAGTTGAAAAACGACACTGCAAGTCTAATTAGGGCTGCCACCTTTTTAATGAAAAAATCGGGGACGCCCATGGGAGAGCCAGTAAAAAATAGTCAGTTCTTGAAATTTTTAAATTTATTTTTTCAGTGGAAAATGTACAATTTAGTGCTATTTTCAAGGATTTCCTCCAGATTTTTCTCATCATTATGTAGGCCGCTTTATATTTTATAGAAAATGGTTAAAATAAACCAAAGCCAGTAAAATTCTCTTACAAGTTTTATATCATGTATATGGGTTCCTCTTTTCAAATCAATTTTATCGAGCACAAAAGCAATTACACAATCAAGATTTCTGTCACAGTAAATCAAAAACATATTATAGTACGTATGATGAATTATGACATTCATTTCCGGAGCACAGGTGCGCGGCACCAAGATTCCTAGT
>JAQFYR010000004.1:0-26688 GCA_034694985.1 Campodea silvestrii
ACTTTAAAATCAGTTGAATGGTTAATAACCATTTTGAAAAGAGTTTAAAAACACCACAAAAAGAAACTAAATATAGTTTCCAAAGCTCTCGATATAATATCAGAATTACATCTTGTTCACTGGACAAGCAAAAAGTTGTTTTTGCGAACAAGTCCAGTGCACTTTTGCTTGTCCAGTGAACAAGATGTAATTCTGATATTATATATCGAAAGCTTTGGAAACTATATTTTGTTTTTTTATTATTTTTGTGGTGTTTTTGAGCTCCTTTCAAAATGGTTATTAACGAAAGTAAACCGCTAAGCCTCATGAATAAAAGTTGAATGGTGTATTATTCGTCCCTCTTGTTGATAACATGATACTCATAGTCTCAGAAACTCCTTTCCATTTTCGAAACAGTGACTACCATTTAAATTAATAAAAACGCCTTTTAATAAAAGAGAAGCGATTTCAATGACTTTACTGTGCGAAGAAAAGCGTCTCTGATAGAAACAAGGATCGTTACGTTTTTAGCTCATATTGAATGTTAATTTATGTTATCGTTATTGAGACCGTCATAATTATGTGTCTCGAAATATGTTGAACAATAAAAAGCAGTGAAAACATAACAGTACTGAAATTTTGTTTTCTTCATATTTACAGCACAACCTCTGTAAATATACATTTAAAAATTAAGTAACCCAAATAATTTAGAAAACATGAGAATACCACATTCTAACAGAACTTAAATTTTCTTCCGCCAGCCAATAGCTCAAATAACTCGAGAGCAAGGAATATGGTCAACAAATGCATTTGGTCAAAGTCCTGGATATCTTTCACCTCCAAAGGACTTGAGTCCACCTTGCATCCGAATTACCCCTCCAGGAGTTGAAGGTTTACTTTCACCTTTAGAACCGTATAATCAATCAGTTGGTCCATTTGTTGAAGAAACTGGGTTCACTGATTTATATAACCGAACTGCACAATCAGTTGTTCCCAGAGGATCACCACCTTTTGAGGTTAGTTTTTCTTTTTGTAATATTTTAAAGATTTTGGTATTGGCATCCTGTAATACACTTAAACGTACCATCCAACGAAGATTGGAAATTTTCCAAATAGTCGCCATTCTTTTTTTATTAACTTTTTCACGAATTACAAGGTCCCCGAAGTATGGATGTGAAGTATCCACTTTTTGGAATTATAGAAATCATACCCACAAAAAATTCTGATTATAACGACTAAAAATCTTAAAAATAATAATTACGATATTGAAAATCCTAGTAATTATAATCAATGAACTAGTATGTTTAAACACCTAAAACCTATTGAAAAACACAGTTACTTTGGTACCATTTTAGTCAGTTTCCAGGATATTTATCGTTTGCACAAAAAACGATGCACCATTTCGGAAAGCACTATTTGAGATGAATCCAACGATGTATAAGACTATCGATTTGTCGTGGTAACCTAGTTATAGTAAACAATCACCATTATAAGTAAGCATAATAGTGTTGGGGACATCAGGAAGTTTCAATCTAGTACTAAATTGTGATTATGTTATTTGTCTTATATAAATTATTCAAACATAATCTGTATTATCAGGAGTTATCACTCCTGGTATAATTATAATTCACAGTAAAGAAATATATTTTTCAATATTACGAACAATACAGCAGCTCAATTTGTTCCAGTTGGTCTTTAAAGGAAAACTAATGCTAAATACTGTTTTTAGGCTACTTTATGCCTGCAATTCACCCACATTCGCGGAAGTGTTTATTTTATCCCAATATCACGTTCTCCAATATTTCACTGTGAAGTGAAGAACGTAGCGTGGTCGTTTTTGGAACTAAAATCCAAACGAAGCGGGCAGTTTTTTTTATTTTTATTATTTTTTTTTTGTTAAAAATTACTGTTTACATTTTATGGCCTAACAATTCCCAATAAAATTTTCTATTTCGTCCAGTATTTTTCGAGGCAAGTCAACCACAACTTTTTTGTCCGGCGCTGGTGTTCCCTAGTCTTCATCTTCACAGTGAAATATTGGAGAACGTTGTATTGGGATAAAATAAATACTTCGGCGAATGTGGATGAATTGTAGGCATAAAATAGTAGCCTAAAAACACTATTTATCATTAGTTTTCCTTTAATTTTTGTGTTACACAGTTCCGTTGAAGTATCACCCCTGTGTGTCGCTGTGTGTAACAGTTAGTTGGTTAGTCAGTTACAACAGTTACAAAATAATATAGTAATTCCAACTAACGCAAAACGGGTCCCTTTTTTACCATTCACATCACAGATATACAGTGACAAGAAAGCCATTTTCACTTCATGTGATTTTAAAATCAGTGGGGTGGCGCAAAATGTTGGAGACCCCCGCAGGAAATCTTATGGGGCCCCTATATCATTGAAATACTTTCTCTTTTTTTACTGGGGCATTTTTTCCACTATTTATTTTTGTGTTTCGAACTCAATAACCCTTTCGAAAAAGAAAATTCCCTTACTCAGCTTATTTTATAAATCAAAAGAAATTATTGGTAGAGATGACCTTTATGCTCAGTTTTTTTTTCCACAATTTTGTAGTAATTTATTTATACTTTTATGATTGTTATTGAATCTACGCAACTAGAAATGAAACGTGCCTCAGGGTTCCATGAATTTTCCTTTTTTAGTGGCGAGTTGCGATAAAATTGTAAAGTTAATATTACGCAAATAAATCATATTTTTGTGTGCTGAACATAATCATTAGAAACGTATTTGTCACCATGGTTTGTTAAATTTCTGTGTTTTCCTAACTCTGTTAACTTTGGAATATCATTACTTATTACAATTTTTTTATTTATTCCAGTATAAGAAATTTCGCGATTAAGCACGATGAAATCTTGTTCTTTTCCTGAGTGTTTGCTTAATATTACTGTTTCGAAGCTCCGGTTTAACTAATAGCTTATCAGTAAAGGGTCACCTAGATTATTGTTGTTGTTTACTAAATAAATTTCTGTATCGAAAATTACACGTTTTGCCCATACAAAAAAATATTTCATACCTTGTTTCATAAATGTTTATGAAATGACAGCATGTAGTATAAAATTTGGTCATAAAAAATATTTCCTGTTGTAGTGTCTGATACACAGTCGACACTATCGGACCAATCCTGACATTAAATTTGACGTGAAATGTGCTGATACTTCTTGAGGACGATCGAAAAGCCTCAAGACATATAAAGGAAATCCGTTATTTTTATAAATGTGAGGGAAAAATTCTCGTGTTGTTTTTGACGAAGAACTTATGAATGCAACACTGTTGAAAATAGGGTTTTATGAGTGTATCCTCGGATTTACGTATGAATGTCAATGCTATGATTTGTTTTGAATATTTGCACAATCATATTGTATCAGTGCATATTCATATTTTAATTTATAAACAAATGAGCATAACGTTTGTGTTGGATGTTGTAATTTTGTTGCATGTGAAGAAATATGCAATGTGCATTTTGTGGTCCTTCTTTATGAAATAAATTATTTGTATAAAAAAACACGAATGCGCTGTATTGTTTGCTTTTAGTAATTGGATGATCAAGATTCCATTCCAGTTCCTGACAATCTAGTACATAGATACTGTTTAGTGTTCATGAGTTCATTTTTTAAAAGAAATATACTAACGACGTAAGTTTTAAAGGAATATAGTTTTTAATGATAATTAGGCTGAATTTGCTTTGGAGCTACTAGAACAATAATAAAACATTATAACAGAGAAGTGAAGCGTTTGATATTTCTACAAATGCAAATTAAATAATTTTGACGCTTCAGCAGTATACAATCCAAATAGCATTTAATCCGTGTACATTTTTTTAATGATAACAAAGCAAAGTTTTGTTTTACTGACAATTTGCATAGTTACACATATTTCCTTTTCTTCCTGTATTTGCACAATTACTTTTACCTCTGTTCCTGCATTAGTGCGTGGAAGTGACTTAGTGGAGTTTAATATTTTTAGTTCCGTGAAAATTGAAACTTTCTTATACTGTTCAAACTAGTATAGGGAGACAGATAATTGACATCAACAGTCGTGATCACTCCTGATATCAGTAATAATGTCGGTAGCAACGGCTACGTTGTGGATGAAAATTATACCCAGAAAGGATGAAGGATTTTCATTGTTTACATATATTTATATAATTAAGTAACAATACTTTTCTTCATTTAAGATATAGGAATACGATACTGCAACAATAACTAATTAGTTGTAATGTATTTATATATACCATTCGTATCATTATTATATAATTTTCAACAGTTTGTACCGCTGCCGACTAGCCTGCGTCATCCACTGTGTTTCAGAAAGAGAAGCAAACTGGGGAGAGTGAGGGGACCAGAGGAGGGGGTAGTGTATTGGACATTTGTGAGAGAAAGTTAGAGGGGGCATTGTTTACAGATTTTGTCAAAAGATTGACCTTTTTGTAGGGAATTTTTAAAGTTTCTCTTTCTTTTTTGTATTGGCAACAATGTGCCAGTTTCCTTCTAAATATGAAATACAGTTTTGTTTTAATACTATAGTCAACATCGTTCCTTTTGTTGGCTACTAATCATGAGGTCCCGAGTTCGATTCCCGACATCATCAAATACATTTTCTGAGGGATGGTCTCGAACGGGGTTCATCTAACGATTCTAACCTCGCAAGGACGAACGGACAACGGAGATTTAATTGAGAAAACCAAGACCAAAAAGCATGTCAATTACGAGGGGATACAGCTCCCTCCCACTGTTAGGCCATTCGAGCCCCTCATCGGGCAAACTCGACACTTTTCATCGGGAAACAACCCAAGTGCAATTTTCGCAAAACGGACAAAAAGGAAATGAAAAAGAAAGGGAAAAAATTGTGAGAAACTTTGGAAAATAATATTTATAAATAGCATTAAAATTGCGTATTATGTAATAATAGTCATTGTATTTCTGAGTTCTGTTGCCCTATTAGTAAGTAGCAACTGGAAGTAGCCTATATCTGCGTACTAACTAGTATATGTAGAGATCTACACATATTTATTATGAATGGAATAATTTAGCAAACTCTGCAGGTTCAGTATTACTTATTCTTAAGGACAAGTAATGCAATGATAAACAATATCTGACGAAGTGAATGTAATATATCGTGCAGCTTATTATGTTTTCATTATTTTTTTCTATTACAGTGTGGCTTCTTATTAATATCGTACATAAAAGCTAGGGTTCAGATCCCGACTCCCCCACCCCGTAAAGAGAAAAAACAGGAAAATCAATGGAAAATGCGTTGAAATTCAATAAAAGTGCACATTTTGTGTAGTAAATATTAATAAAGTTCGTTTCTGTTTTATAGAATGCAATATATTTTTCGCCTCTCCCCCCACCCCATCGGATATCATTTGATCGAACTCCGTCGAGCAAATACCAACCCCACCCCTGGTCATGCTGATATAGCCAAACGAAATATTATTATAATTATTGTTCTCAACAGTTTAACGTAATAATGTTGGCTAAAGCAAATTCCAATGTAAGAGAACTGATATATAGTAAAACAATATTTCGCTGTATCAATAAGTACATGGGATGCGTCACACATATAACTTTTTTCTTCTTTCTATTTCATTTTTCGAAATATGTGTTATTGAGAACATCTGGAAATGATACGAATATGAACAGATGTCTACAATAGCCCTAATCCCAACGGGCAGTAAAAGTGAACCCGAAAATAACAGGAAAAAATTGTCACTCCCACAACTACGAGAAAAGTATCGAAACGTATCCATATTGTTGTGTGGCAATGTACTTGATAGGTTTGTCGAGATTACCTGGTATCTAAATTCAAATTTTGAAACACGTCGTATTGATTGTTCTGTATATATATTTTTAGTATGACTTTGTTAATTCAGTCATCAATGTTACTCACAACAGGTAAAGCGTAAACGACCGAGTTCTAGAGAGCACTTATTTAATGCGCTGGTGGCTGGTCAGGATTTATAGCATAATAACAATACGTGTAATAAAAGGTAATAAATTATTAACGTAATATTTTATCGTTTACCTGTTCAGAATAGTATCCGATAAAGATTACGGAGAACGAAGTAGGCAATATTTTTTACTGTGTTTAATACTGTTCTAGAATACCCATCATATGTACTTAAAATATGGCTGCAGAAAATACCATTAAAAGTGAGAAGCTGAATAGCTAGGTAGTACTGGAATATTCTTCACAGTTGCCAGTGCATGGTAATAATCTTTGGTAATACGACATATTAGTTGAGCTCGAAATAAAGTGTTATCTTTTAAACGCGAAATTGCTAGTATACTTCAGTTTTAATTAAATCGCAGTATAGAATTAATAGGGATCAGTATATTTGTAGGTAAGGCTCCCGAGAGTAAACGAAAAATGCAAGATTTACAGATAATGCAAAACATAACTCGAGAAAGAAGGTAATTTTATAAATTACAGCAGCACTTCTCTTACTTTTCGTTTATAAAAACTCCATATGAAAGTTGTCAAAACTCAAAATACAAGTAAGACCTATTTAAATAGAAAACTGCTCTAGAACGAAATTAGTCTAAAATTTATTTTGTTTCATGTATCGATGGAAATATCTATAAACAACTTTCAAACTGCAACAAAGCATGATATTATTTTGTCATTAAAATTTGCAAAGTTTTTAATTAAAGGTTATACGCTATTTATTTGGGCTCCACTCATTAGTTTGTTAAGAAGAGAATAAAATAGTTTGCTTCTAATCGCAAGTGCAACCAGAATGCTTTAATTCCTTAACTGTTGATTTCTGAAGAAATAGAGACGATCAATTTAGTCATATTATTTTACTGCGATTTTCTTTTTGTTAGACAAATTGCTGCTGGGAACACCCCTCCTTTCGCGAAAGTTATTGGAAGTATATTGGCAAGGCCGTATATATATAAGGGGGGTTGGCGTTGAAACTCCCCCCCCCCCTTAGCAAGAAAATAAAAAGAAAAAAGGGGAAAAAGAGAAGAAAATTAAGAAAATTTTGCTAAAATTTCTGTAAACTGGCATAAAACTAGCATATTTTCACCAAGAAAATTAAAAAAAATTGCGGCCATCGCTCCGCTCGGGCTTTTACATATATAAATTACTGAAACCTTCACCAAAACCCCTCCCTTAGCAAAGTCGTATCCACGGCCTTGTATATTGGGAGTACTTCGCGAAAGCACAATGAGCATGGTTTGTGTAGATCTCTCCAGTTATAAAAACAACACACTCTGTAATGGATCAGCATAAATTATATTACATAGTAGTCAATTACACATCAAAACGATAAATAAAGCAGTTTCCTGTTCAGTAGAATACAAATTTATTGCGACCGTCTTATTACGACATCATCTGGCACACAAATTTAAAGACAATCGTACTACAAAATTGCGTTACGGTAATTGTTGTGATCAAACAAACAGACGTAAAGAAAGTGACCAATTCAAATATAAGTATAATTCTTTTATTTATTTATTTAATTCAAAACAATTGTATACGGTATGTAAATCCAAGGTTTGTGGTACAACATAAATAATAAATAATCAATTACAAAACAGAATAATTTAAGTACACTGTATATAGGCTATTCTACATAATTTCGAACTACATTCATTTCTTTAAAAATTAATAATAGCCTAATATTCATTATTTGGAGTAACAAAATTACAAATATTCTAGATTTTCTTCAGTCTGATATGCAGTGAAACATGAACACAGTAAATTGTAATAGAAAAAATAATTTTGAACTTTTTAATAGTTGTAGAAGTACGAAGAAAGTTGGATTCGTCAGAAAACAGAAAGTAGATTATCGGATGCTACATGTCGCAAGAAAGAAGCAACCAAAAATATCTCCGGATTTTATTCCCCATAGTGAAGGAATGTCCAACCCGGGGCCCGCTAGCCTCATTTCTGCGGTCCACGAAGCCTTATGAGTTATGAGATTCGCAAAAAACTTTATTCAATGCTTCAAAATTCCTTAAGAAAATTTATTATGGACGAACAATAAAAGAAAAGTAAACCTCAAATTAGCGATGATTCTTCAGGGGAAACCCGAATACACAAGTTGTTTCAAATTGTATTTGATATGTTGTTCCCCCTTTTGTGCTAAGAAGAGTTATACATAACTAATTCTTAGTATGTTTGAATTTTTTGTTGCTGCAAAGCATCTAAATACTGACCTTTTAAAATTGGAATTTCAAAAAGAAAAAAAAAAAGTCCTCTTTCCGTTTGGGTTTTAGAGAATTCCAACTTTAATTTGCTGTACTTAGTTTCCTTTCTTTAACTTCACCTGAGACCTTCTTCTAAATTTTTATTTCATTGGAAACGGACGAGTACAACTTTGAAGCAGTATCTATTAAACACAAGTTTTTAAAAGTCTGTGTTTTACTTACAGAGAAATGAACAATTCTGTTTGAAGGAAACGTACTAAAAATTACTAAAGTTTCGACAGTTCGATGGAACTCCATGAAAAAGTGATTTTCATTTAAAAAAAAAAAAAAAATGAGCTCGTTATAAGCATGGGTTTCTCTTGTTTATTAATTTACACTTGATCATGGGCGGGTGGTCAAGGGGGCACTTACCGCCTCCGGACTTTCGAATAACTAAAAGATATGTGAAAAAGAAGTAAAATGTGAAAATAAAAAAACAAACAACCTTACAATGTACACTGTTTGTCATAAAAAAGACACAAAAGAAATCGCCATCGGTCCTCTTGGGCTTTAAAAGTCTTCGACTTTGCACGCAGGTACCCCCCCCCCCCCCGGCCCCTCTGCATTATTTTTCGGCTGGCGCCCGTGTACTGGTGGATGGTTGCCCTTTGCATCTTTATTATTGTGATTTTTTTTAATAATTATGTGCGGCCCTCCGGTTATGTGGCACTTTCGAAAATAATGCGGCCGACAGGCCATTCTGAGTTGGACAGTACTGGTATACTGCAATAATTGAAACGCGTAACGAAACGCCCGCTTGACAATACATCAGGTATATACAGTAGAAGCATATTTCATCCTGGTTTGTAACAAAATTTATTTGGCAAAAAAATCATCTGTATAAATAATAATTATTAGCAGTTTTTCGCTCATATACCTTATTTTAGTTATTGACAAGTCGTTTACAATAATATAACCAGCCACTTTTCTCAGGACAATCGTAGAAACGGGCCAACGGCTGCATAATAAGTATTTCATTTCTTTATGTATTCTATAGAATTTCTTTCAGATAATTGATTGTAATTTTACAATAATCACACCGGCAAACAAAAAATACAGTAGACCAAAGGTCTAAAGTAAAAGCAAATAAGTTGTATACCGTAGTCCCACTGAATTTAGTAACCCCAAATACTCCCGAAACAATAAAATTTCGCATGATCATGTTCCACCTCACCCCCCTCTCACTCCGTCAAATGCGGGAGCGACAATATATTGTAAGTAGACACAACGTGTCAAAATGAAACCATATGTTTGGGATTTTGTGAATGCTACAAATTTCAAGGTTTGGTGTTTGTGTGGTTTCAAAGAAATAAATACCCCAAAGGCCGGAAAGAAGAAATGAGTAGAGAAACGCTGTATATACTTATTCAGTTGAAGGGTATAGCCTACCTTCGTTGCGTAATAATTATTCTAATAAAGACACGTTTATTATCCTTAGTATGCTACACTATGACTGTTATATTTCCGTTGCCGCCACTGGACCATTTAAAGGTACAAAAAAGCGAAGAATAACCTGTGTTTAGTACTGCTGTCTAGGGATCTCGATTGAGCTTTTGAGAGAGCTCGAGCTCGGCTCGTGTACAACGGCTTGCGCTCAGGCTCGAGATCGTTTACCTAAGATCGAGCTCGATGACCTCCGATCGTATATACACGAGCGGCTCGTTTGGGCTCATGTAGATAGTTCATTGTAAGTGCCACACACGGAAACAGGGCTTCGCAGTCACACAAATTTCCGCATATTTAATATAATCGATATTCCGTTACCAGTTACTTACAATGCATGTAATCTTGTAATGGAGAATTTCTCATGAACTTGAAAACATATCGAGAAAGCAAAATAAATCAGTAAAATTGGTATACATATTATTGCAGTTTCGGCAACGCGGGAACAGTTCGAACTTAAACCTCGAACTCGGCTCGAGTAAAAGTAGTAGAGCTCGAACTCGTATATACACGAGCAGATCGAGCTGTGAGTTCGACTAGGAGCTCGCTCGACGGCAACATTACCTGCGTTACTATTTATTTGCCGTACAGCAGTAAGCGTCTTAGAACTTATGAATGATGTGACAATTTCTTTTATACATATTTCAGTCTTACAGTTTTCTAGTCATGAATATCTGAAAATAATAAGAAAAGCACACGCGAGCCTTATTAAAATGAAAAAAGGAAGAATTATCAGCATTTAATGATAAACATTTATTGAGATTAATTATTACTTTAAAGGTATAATTATAAAGATGTAAATACAAGTAAATTGAATACTAAAGGATGATACGATCGAGCTGAGGGTGTTTCAGACTTTCTCCATCCACCATTTAACCGTTTATGTGAACGTTCGGCATGTAACCCCGATCAGTCCGCGGTTAACCAGTTTCATGTCTCATGATCGCTGTAGTGACGAAAACGAGATCTCATGCCGAACCTTCCCATACCGATATTTCATGATGCAGTTGATGACAGCAGTCCCTTGCAAAAGGATGGTAAAACACCCATATGCTTGACCCTGCCACATTGTATCATTCAGGACAATATTAACATTATTTATTAGATTTAATCCAAATCGTTTTGATGACATGTAATGCCATAAATTTTCAATCGAAATCATTTAGGAACTGGTTTTATGAAATAGAAAATTTTTTTGGTAATAGATGAAAAAAATGGAATGAAATTAATGTTATTACAATAATTTGAATATTTCCAATCTTCATTAATATTTATGCACCTGTAAGGACTGAAGCCGGAAAGAGTCAAAATGTCCAGAGGACTTACTTTGCAATAGCCACATTTTCAACTGCATAATTATTGCTAGTTAATGAGATGTACTCTTTACTTCCTATACAAGGATTGCTTGTAAAGTTTTTCGTTATTGTTATTTATTGTTACTCAATTCTTGTATTAAATAACAACAGATTCAGTTGTCAATCAAAAGCGCAAGTTGTGTAGGGACGCAATTGAGTCGACACCACGAGACGAGTCACTACTCACTAATACCACTTCGGGTTCGGGAGATCGATACTAACTATGTGGAGGACAAAATGACACTGAGACTAATTTTAAATATAAACCAAAACCAGAAGAGGCTCGTACTTTCGAAGGTAGAGGCTAACAGTACAATGAACGTCTCAATTTGTTCTCAAATTAGTGGAAGGGATTGTTGTGTTTGAAATGGTTATATGATAATTATATTCCCATTATCAAGAAGGGACATTTCTTTATAATTTCAAAAATAAGTTATTGCTCAAACTTCAGTACACTATATTAACTTCGTTAATATAAAATAGACATATAACCATGCTTTGGTAGTGCGTTTTTGTTTTTCCGAATCCGAACCAGCGGAACATTAGTACATTACGTTTCTAAATTCTTTGTTTGTACTTATAAGCTTGAACCAAATTTTGAAATCTACTTAGAGTACTTTGAAAATTATTCAAGGTGTTCCACTAATTTTTATTTCAGAAAAATAGTTTCGCGGAAGTTCGTAAAAATATTATTTGAGAAAATAGACAGGAAAAAAAGTAAAGCAGTAAAGAAAAGTATAATGTTGGAAAATTTACAAAGCGAATGAGAAGCCGGTTTTTCTTTTTCGTAGTTTAAAATAGACCTGAAGCGAGTTCAACAACGCAGCCGGCTAACTAAGATATCTTAGTAGTAAGATATTTTCTTAGTGGGCGGAGCCTAAATCACCTTTGAAAGCATTGGGTGCGCTGAGTCAGCCAAATCGTTCAATGACGCAGCCGCTTAAGCTGCTTAAGCCGGCTGCGTTGTTGAACTCGCTTCTGTAGACATATTTCAGAAATTTCCATTGGAGTTACGTTATTGATAATTATAAGGCTTCCTCTTTTGTGGGAAGTCTTAGAAATAGTAGAACACCACGTTTTTAATAAGAAAATAATTTTAATTTTCAAGTCCTAAAATTAAAACGTATGATTTTATATCATATTCAAAATAGTTTCCGCACATAATTATTGCATTGCTATTGATATTTTTCCGTGATCCCTTCAGGACGACAATGAAAACTGTATTTCAGCACCTTTCTATACCGCTCTAGATTTCGGAGGTTTCAACTTGAGATTATCAATACATTCGAGACAAAAACCTGGACATGGATGGTTGACATCTAGACATCACCGAGAGAGGCTCGACCGGTGTATCGGTATCGGTTAGCTGATGCATCGGCGATATTTTGATCATCAGTATCGGTGGCCAAAGGGAAATATTTGGAAAACATAAGCATCGGTGGAATTAAATTATCGGATATATATATATCGGTATCGGCGAAATCGATTTTTCCATAGAAAATCGATGGTTTCCGGTGAAGAGCATGATTCGAGAAATTTTTGTACGAACTTTCGTCCCTCATAACCACAGCAATAAAAACCCTTTAGGGAGGATGAACAGGTTGTAACCGCACTCCCACTGTCAGGGAAGGTTGGGAGGTAAAACTATTGAAGGAACCAGCGGGCGAGGGACACAAGAGGTTCGGGGTTTTCCGTACACACTGTATGTAATTTAATGCTATAAAATATATTTGTGAAACGTTCATGCAGCAGCGAAAGACGAAAATGAATAATTTATTCTTTGAATAGAATACTGGTTTAAAAATAAGTAGATAACATTGTGAAAATAATCCTAAATATTGTTGTAGGAAGAAATAATGGTTTTTGAAACTCCATGCTTCAATGTACTGGAATATTTGTCGGGGAATATTTCAGATGCGCTACATTTCATGTAAATGTTATTAACGCATTAAAATTATTTCAACGAGAATACTGAACAGTATGTACGGCTACGCTTATATTATATTCATGCATTATTCTTTATTCAATGTTATATGTTTTAATTACAATGGTAAAAACGTAATAGAAAACTGATGATATTATTTGCACCGACAATATTCAGGAGCAGGATGTAATTTTTCCGTAATCTGTATACACTGTTGGACTGGCTAAAGCAGCGCCCAGGCGGAAATATTCTAGGGGCTACTTATTCGAAACGAAAACTCAAAGTAATTACCTACAACACATTTTTCACGTAAATTAGACTAGTTGTAAAAAATTAAGATGTACAAGTTAGTTTGTAAATCAATAATATTATTATTGAAAAACAAAACAATGACTCTGATCAATATAAGCAAAAGTGAGTCAAAACTATTTTGAAATTAGTTGATGTCTCATTTATTCAATACTCTACTCTGTGTATTAAAGTAAAGCAATTTTCAGAAAAACAAACAAACAAAAAAAATCTACTTATAGTTTGATATATTTTTCACTATTTGTAGGATTGTCACTTTCCAGGTCTAATATTCATGGCACTATCTCATATGTGAAAAGTTATGTTTTATGAATCAGAAATATCGGTATGGGAAGGATCGGCATGCAATGATCCTTATTCCCATACCCATATTCCATACATAGGTAACAGTAATCCCCTGAGGGGCTAAAGTGTGGTAAAACACCTGTCATCTACTTGATCCAATATCATCCTTTAATATTCAGTACAATATTTACATAATTTTATAATATTCTGGTCAAGTTAATACAGATTTTTTTCTACACTTTATTTGTGTTGGATTATGTATTTCGCTGGTGGACAAAATTCCTTGCGCGTATAAAATAAGCATTTAAAGATATTATCAATTTTCGAACTACGTCGATTTTTGTTTTTTTTCTTATACTTTTTCATAATATTTTTTCCGAAGCATTATTTCGTTTCATTGTGTTACAGATATCCCCATAAATTTTCTACTGTCGAATACTCATTACCGTAAATAACACCTGCAGGACCGGTTTATAATCAAACTATTTTAGGTTCACGGCATTCACCCATACTATAATTATAGTATTGTGACTATAATGTTTCCGTGGTGTTCAAGATGAGTGCAACTTTACTTCTTAAACTGCGTAAACCACTCATAAGGTAATTATATTACATGTAAATATTCTACTGAATATTAGAGGATTATAGGATCAAGCAGACAAAATACTTCAGTCCTTCAGGGGACTGCTGTCACCTATAATATTACATGGAATGTGGGTATGGGAAATATCGGTACAAGACCGCGGTTTCGTCCCTTCAGGACTCATCAGGTATGCTTGCACAGCTGCGTCATTAAAGCATGCGTCACTGCGTCATCATTCAGCTACACCACGGCGGTCAGAAAAACATCAACATCTGAAAGGTGGTACATACAGTAGAGAGTCGGGAAAGGAGATATGCCGGAAATTTGGAATTCTTAATATTCAGTATCAGTATTAATTCTAATCAAGGCCTGCTTATGCAATTGTTACACTTGAACATACAATATGATGTTATAAGAAGTCCGAAATATACGACGGATATTTATAAGACTAAAGTACTATACTAAGGTTTTAATTATTACTTTAGTCTTATAAATATCCATCGCAGATTTCGGACTTCTGGTAACATCATATTGTATGTTCAAATGCAACTACTGCATAAACATGCAGGCCTTGCTTAGAATTAATATTGACACTGGATATTAAGAATTTGAAATTTCTCGCATTGCTCCTTTCCTTATAGTATAAATTCGACTCTCAGATGTAAATACCACCTTTCAGATGTTGATGTATGTCTTATCGCCGTGGTGTAGCGGTTAAAAACCTATGCTCTGAGGTTCAGTATTATTGATTCAAGCTGTGCAAGTACACCTGATAAATCCTGAAAGGACGGAACCGCGGTCGTATGCCGATCCTTACTATACCCATATTCCATACACACATAGGTGACAGTAGTCTCCTGAGCGGCTAAAGGGTGGTAAAGCACCTGTCTGCTCGATCCTATCATACTCTAATATTCAGTGCAATATTTACATAATTACAGTGTAATGAGTAAAACTATTTTCCTCTTGTATACGGAAGTCGGCAAATCGAAGTTATTAATCGAAAGACATTATCAATACTTTTGAATAATTATATTGATGACAAGGGGTTATGTTACAATGAAACGCAATTCACAACCTACAATACTTCGGTGCTGAGCAGGTAAAAACCGCACAATAGCTCTTGTTAGATGCCGAAAACAAGGAGAGCAATACGATACGTACGATAATTAGGCCTATGATATGAAACGGGAGCGAGAATGATAAACCCACATAAGATCGAAATCGAGATTACGAACGCGAGAACAATATTACAGTTAATGCAGTATCTCGACAATTCTACAATAATTGAAAACTTTTTGCCGTCTTGAAGATCATCCATGATTTTATGATAGTTTTATATTGCTGACATTCAATAAATATATATGACCACAGAAAAGCTCCGGTTGGTTTTCCTTTTGCAATATGGTCATTTAGTTTGTCATGGGTGCGGTTGTAAAACATTACTTTTATTTCGCATTGCTGTATTGTATGTGTCATAAAATCATATTTTTTTGGCAACCCAGTGAAAGTACAATAACATTCTGCTTTCATTAGTGGACCTCAGCAATTCACTCCTTGCAGCTAATAATATTGTCATATATTTGTCACTCCCAGTTGTTGTTGTATCCAATGGTACCACTAGGAGTTCGCCCCCCTTTCAGGTTGATTTTATGTGTATATAAAAATATGAAAAGTTCAAAATTCTTCAAACTTCACAAAATTTCAGTAATACACGTCAAAAACTTGTCCTTTATGACTCTGATGTGAATTTCCCCCCAAATATTTTGAAATCTAAAAATAAAATGATAAAAAAAAATCGTGTGAAATTTAAGTTTACAGTCCCAAAAACATAAAAAATTTGCCCTGGCTTCACTCGGTTTAATTTTTTCTCTGCCCATTTCAATGCGTTCGCTGTTTTTCTGCTGCCTCAAAAACTATGTAATACGTTTGGAAAATCCTAAGTCCTGGATTTTTTTTAAGTTTACCCGTCCCATCACAAAATTACGAACCCTTCAGAAATACAGTTATAATAAGTATAACTTTTTTCAGGAATTATCGTTTATAATTTTTGTGCGATGCAAATGTGCAGAAATGTTCTATACGCATTATTACATCTCTACTTTAATGATTTCAAAACCTTATTGAATGCAAAATATTTGAAATATCGGTACAATTAAAAATAAAGAGAAAAAATTTCGGATTTCTTTACAAAATGTTCTTCTTCGATGTATATGCAATTCCGTTGCTCGCCTTTTAATTTTTTTTCTCTTAGATTCTTAATTAGAGTTGGGAAGGAACTCAACCTGACGGATATGAAGTTCCTAACTTCCTATGTGTATCTAATCTTAGATTCAAACGCTTATTTTTTATTGTTATCCAATACCCAACATATTTTCGCTTTTAAGTTACAAATGCCAACCCAGGGGATGAGTGTTAGCGCTGTGGGGTTCGACCCCACCCCGTTGCCTCTGTTGTTGAAAGAAAAGGAAAGAAAGAAGGGAAAATATAGAAATAAGAAGGGAGAAGTACTATGAAATTTGAAAAATAGAAATAATAATAAAAAAAATACAGTATAAAACTGACAGTGTATTTTACACAATATCATCAGAAAATTTCTCACATTCGCTTTTAAAGGATAAAAAATTACTCTGCAACAAAGTCATATTGAAGACCTTCTGCCCCCCCCCCCCCTCCAAATAAAATGATGGATTTACGCCAATGATTAAGAAATGTAGAAACTGAAACTGCAGATATTCCCGTTAGAAATAAAATAATTCAGTATGAAATTAAGACGATAATATTTGTTACATAGTCAGTTCCCATTTGTGTTCCGTTTTTATAATTTTAATCAAAAACACAACGTAAAACAAAATTTATATCATTATTCCCACAATGTCTAGTATTATCATTCATTAAAATTTTAAAAGTGAAACTGGAATAAACTGTGAGTTAGTGAAATAGCAACTGCCGAAAGGGTATCATATATAAATTATCCTTGTCCGCTGACATTTTGATTTTTTAAGTAACTTCTCAGCACACGGTACGTCGGATCGGATAGTAACGGAACGAACAAAAATATCGCATGCATTCGTGTATAGATGGAAGACCACACAGCGCATCACGTTGGAACGGATCGGAATAAAGCATCACATTTAACTCAATAGACATGACGTTCTGATCCGACGTAGTGTGCGGCTAGCATAACAGGATCATTCGACTCATACTTATTTCCATGAATGCGGAGTACATAAAGGAAAACAACTGGTTTTTGATGAACGTAAATGTGTATTGCACAAAATTATATGAATAATACTACTCCACATATATTCCACTTGTTCACTTACTGGAATACATCATAATGGTATTAACATTGTAGAATATGTTGGTTTTCTGGATAAAATGTTTAATGAAAAATAAACATAATATGAAAGTGATTAGCATTTACACGAATGTAATAAGCTTCACTGAGTGCTTTCACCGCCACTTGGAATTCTCAATTTCATTTGGTAACGTCGGAAAAAATCCAAATAATACCTTCGAACATTGGTATGGGAATTGCTCCCCTTTACAACAGCGGCTCCTTATTAAAATCATCTCTACGGACGGAATTATCAAAATAAATATGCAATGGGGGACCCGGTAATTTTCGTTCTGATTCCTGGTGGTTTGTGAATAAAAATCTCTGTAAAAGGAATAAAAGTACAGCGATTTTTGCCATCATTATAATCTTTAATATAATAGCACCAACATTAAATATAACGTTAAAAATTATGAATTGGTATATTGTAATTGTGCATGCATAATATTTACTCTTCCGAACATATCGCTGCCTTGAATACATATTTGAACTTACAATATTCTATATAGGCCTACTGAGATTGCTGTAGAATTGTTGCCGACAAACATATTTTATTATAATTAGAACCTCAAAACTATAACAACGAAAAACTATCGTCACTTTACTTGATAACCACCTGTAGTCCTGTACAACAGTGGTAGTAACGTTTAGAGGAATAACTTGCGGTTGAGGACAACTTGAGGAGCGTGAATATGTATATATTAATTAAATTTAATGGCGACAATATTAATTAGCTTGAACCCTCGCGGACCATTGTAATTTTTCCCTTTCACAGTTACTGATGTGTAAAAAGTGTTCTAAGCACTTTCGACTTCAGTTTATATATCATATATCTTATTCATTTGACAAACAGAGAAATCAGAAACCCGCTGTTACTATCTCATATCTGTTAATGAATATTACATATACATATTTGAAATTATTACTTTCTTACGATTATTTTAGCTGCAACAGAAACAAACTTTACAAAGTAATTCGCATTCAATATCTGGACGGATTTGAGTATGTGACTGGTGCTTTCCCCATATGTCATGTATTGTTGGGTAAAAAAAAATGTAATTGAATAACACAGAATATTTTTTCTCACTACCAATATGTTTGTGCTTTTTCTCCTTGAACTTTCTCAAAATGTGGAACAATGATCTTTCGTCACAACAGTTTATAACACGAACCAGATGGAGGTTTATTTCTCTTTCATAAAATAAGGGTCCTCCTCTGCTGTTAACAACTCTGGAAATGGGAAGTTATATTCCCTGCGGACAATCCGGTCAAAGCTTTCTCCTCATTCCACACCGCAGTGTTTGATATTTCACTATACATAGTTACATACACATGTCAGCAATATCAGAATATTGAAACGAAGAGCTACGTTGATTTTACTCGATTAACAACGAAATTTTGAATCACAGTGATGAATGAAATACGGTGCTCTACTGAATTTTCCAAGAATACAATAAACCTGGCGAATTAATGATCAAAAGTGTTACCGTCTAACGAAAACAACGGACAGTGCAAAGTTCATTCGTTATCGTGAAACTGTTACTGTGTGGAGTTCTATAATAGTGAAAGGATGAATTCATGGAGTAATACAACTTTCAGGTTAGTATATTGTTACTTATACAATAACCGAATATTAATGACGTAAAAATAATATTAATCAACTACGTGGTGTGTTTCTTTAATTATTCCAAAAGTTTTCACATTTTTTAAATAATAAATATAATATTTACACGCAATAATAAATAGTGACATTACATTCCTATTTTACTAACAGCACTGATTACATCTTTTTTCTCTTATTTTTTTATCGTATATTCAGATGGCAGCACTGGAAGTCACTATTTTGTTTTGACTTTTGATACAAGACTTGAAGTTGTTCATTTCGACAATCAGATGGATGAGCTGAGGACCACAACAAAGGAGTCTCTCGTTATAAGAATGAAACTAAGGTAAGAATGTTAAATTCAGTGGTCCAGTGAAGGGAGGTTTGGGGGTTCAAACACCCCCCTTGAGAAATTTTCAAAAGGAAAAAATTGGCAGAAATTCTTAAAAATTTCGCATTTTTCTAAATATGTAAAAAAATTACAGGTGACATTTCTATACATTTCCGGGATTGTCCTTAAAAATTCGCTTTAAAAATGCGTATGTTTTAAAAAGGTCAAAAGTTTCGCCTTCAATTTATTTGCTCGGAGAAATTGCCTTATTAGTACAATTTCATTTTTTTTTGGCCGGCCAAGCCCTTTCCGGAAATCCTGCTTACGTCTTTGGCTAAATCGAAAGCGTCAAGCCGCAACAATGCGTTGATAACCTTATCGCCCCCTAGCACGCACATACTTCAGGGTGCGAAATCGTTGAACATAAGTCGGGGGTACAAATTAACAGCAGAGAATGAAACTGGTTTCTTTGTTATGAATATATCTCGCTATAATTACAGGGGCCCTCCCCCCATTGCTCAAACCATGAAGCTGAAGAAATAGCCAGGGAAGAACATATCAGAAACATTCTAAAATAATCTCTAAAATAGCAATTTTTTCACTAAAACAACGTGAGAAATTTGGCTTGACAATATTTTATAAATCTGCCTCCCGGAAATCGAGGGCTGGCGACTAACCTATAGGTGACATGTCAATTATTGCGACAATACGAATGTAAATGCGACTGCATACATTTTATTGCGCTAACAAAAATAGGGAAAAATTTCACCTGAATGCTATAGTTCACACCAAATTTATGGGGTGTAACGTAAAGTGGACTTTTATTTTTACTGTATATAAAATTTCTATGCTGTATAATAACATTCTTTATTTATAATAATATTATACAGTGAACTTATGAATCCTATAACCAAGCCGTTTGCTTCTTACAAATTGTTGTGTTTATATTTTATGTAATCGTAAGAATTCTTTTTTTATTTCTCTTGGTAGTTTTTGTAAAATTATGAAGTCGCAATAATAATGTTGGTAGTGTACACAAATGTTAGATAGTCACAGTGACAAGTACCCAAATGTTTAATCGTTTTTTTTTGTTTTCTTTTTATATAAAATCGGTCCCTCATTTTAACAAAATTTCTTTTAAAACCGTGCTGAATCTGTACTACTCGTAGCTTGTATATGTAAAAATATTCACACCCGTTTCGCTCGAGCAGTATTTCAATACGAATACAATTTGAAACAACTAAGATTGGTTTGTGGTTCTGAATCATTTTAATGTAACTGGCTCAAGGTATATGGAATAAAAACTGGATTGCATTTGAAAATTTCTTATCATAAAAAATGTGCCAGTCTAGTAAATCTAAAATATGCCATTATGAATTTTCAACCATAATATTGATAAACACAATACACTATTTTGCATTTATTATAATTATTTTTTTTTTCAGTGAATTAGTAAGAAAAACGAGATCGTTAATAAAATATTCCTCTGACGCACACGAGAGTATTAACTGCATTGATGTGTGCTACGTCCCAGTTGTTGTAAAACAAATATAAATGACATTTAGTTTTGCAAAAACAAAAGTAGAAGTTAATGTAGCCTCCGTAAAATTTGCTTCGAAAAAATGTTCTAAATTGTACAATTTCATTGCGTTTATTTATATTGTTCGTCATTCGGTGCAATACAGTGCACGCGTATCCTAGATTCACGGAAGTGGGGTTAGGGCAGGGATGGGGGGGGGAGAACCAGTGAGCTCTACCCAAAAACCAAAAAAGTAGAAAAGTTGTAACTTGAATTCGTGAGCGAGCGGAATGACACCGAAACCTTTTCAATTTTTCTTGAGAAATATGCTGTTTTAGGTGATTTTTTTTCAAGTCCGAACTCATAAATTAGAGAAACGTGAATTTGTCGGGTCAAAATTTGTACATATTATATTGAGGAGAGAATCTGCAGTTTAATGGAATTTTTAAACTTTTTATATCAATTTTCCGATATTTTTCTATTATTTTTCCCTTTCCTTCTTATTTTTTATTGTGAAAATTTGTCAATGGAGGGGGGTTCAAATTTTCAACCCTCGCACACCCCCTCTTCGCTACGCCTCTGCAGTACAGAGTTAGTTCTTTGCGCCTGTCTTATTATTTTACATTTCGACCGTCCCCCAAAACATAAACCACCAAACTTTAAATCCACTGCCCTTTTCACCCTCACAATTACAACAGGGATTCTGGGTCTTTTGTCGTATTTTCTTCTATTCTCAAAATCACTGTGGAACGTGAAAACTGTACCATTAAACGTTAGGCAACACGTGCACCAGTAAGGTTTTCCGGAAGTGCATATCAGGGGTTACCGAAGCAGGGAACGGATACTTCGTTTTTGGCACTGAAAATAAATAACATCACAAATCGTCATAAAGCTAATATGACTATTTAATGTACATTTGGTATGTAATTTTTATGTTTGAAATAAATATAATAATTGTGGATTACTTCTTTCATTCGTTACTTTTTTTTTATTTATTTTGAAGAAGTATTATTTTCGTGTCTTAACTGAGCTTAGAAAATATTTGACATTGTAATGACAGAACGCACACTTAATTTCATCGTTCTTTTTAACATACCGGTATTTAAAACTTCAACATGTACCTGTCTAAATTACTAATATTTCTTAGAAACTTCAAAACTGAATATTTCTTAGCTATTAAAAAGAGTTTTACCGCAGCACCTGGTGTACATTTTCACCAAATGTCTATTCCGGATTGGGGAAAAATGCAAGCAATTTTGCCCCCGGAGGTATGATGGAGATCTGTAGATGTCACGGCCTGAAATGTCTGAATATGTAAAAATTCAAATTCAATGTTTTTGCCCTGCGTTCGCATCTACGATCTACCATACTGCGTAATATACACCTGCTGTAGATGCAACTTCGTATATTCCCGGTCAGTATTCACTATTCACTATTAAGTGTGCTGTATAATTGTGGATTTGTTTTTCTATTTATATTAAAGTATAATTTTTCTTTTCACAGGTGGTGAAACTGTCTGAACGCACAGGTGTACATCCGCCAAGGAACCATACAGCTGCTGCAATGAAAGGAACCAACGTGAATGGCCTGATATTATTTTAGGTATAAAATAATTATTTCAGTTTCGATTACAATTTTGATTTTGAATTTAAACGATAATATATTCATACCCGTTTTAAGGAGCGGGTTGGGGGGGGGGGTTGCAACGCCGGGCCCCCGAATTTACGGGATCCCTAAGCAGCAGGGGCAAACGCCAGCTGGGGGGACACCTTGTCGGGGAGCTCAAACGTCCCTGTCGGGGATGACTTTACAAAAAAATAAGTACGAAACGGTAAAAATACATTAAAATGTCATGTAAAATCCCATAAAAACTTAGCATTGCTGACTATAAATTCAAATCCCTCGACCACTAATGGTTTTCTATTTGATCATATTTAGCGAGAATCCAGAGAGGGCTGCCCCCTCCACTAACCGAAATTGAGAAAAGGAAAAATGACCAAATTTAGAAAAGTAGATAAAAAGACTGTAAATATCTGAAAATTTCCATTAAAATTGTGTTTTCTGGAATAAAAAAAACGGTAATTTTTTTCTTTGCTTTGAATTTCAGTTTTCTGGCTTCTTTAGCCCCGCTCGAAAGTGGCGGCTGGTTCTGCACACAGGCACCGGGCGGCCGCAAGAGGAGAGGGGTGTTTGCCCCCTGGACTTTTGAAAAACTAAAATATTAAGAAAAAGTGAAAGAAAAATAAGGAAAATGTGTAAAAAATTTCAAACTTTAGGTAAAAAAAGTCTTTAAAATCTATATCCTTTTTTCATAAAAAAAATAATATTACCTCGCTCCGCTCGGGCTTTAAAGGTCTTTGACTTCGAAATCACACAACTACTTGCCCCCTTTGCACTTTTTCGGAAACGCCCGTGCTTCCTAGTATGTAATAGTGCAGTTTCCAAGTTGTTTAACACGGTACTTAATCATGAAAACTATGCTAATTTAATTATAATGTGACTTATTTTCCACATTAATTTTGCCTCGACGGAGAAAATATATGGTATCGTCCTTTCGCGGATCAATGGGTTGGCAGTAGGATGATCGCCTCTCCCCCTTGAAAGAAAAAAATACGAAATAAAGGTAAAAAGTAAAAATAATAATAAAATAATATACGATTTCAAACACGTAGAAAATTTTGCACTCGATCCGGTTGGGCATTGGTGGTTTTCAAGTTCGCTAGTTTTTATGGATTCGCCCCCCCCTACAATAACGAACAGTGACAGATACTACCCCTATCATTGTTGCCAGAATGTAACTTAATGATAATTATGACGTCCAAAAAGTAGAAATTATTATCAGAGGAGATCTATCTGTAGTAATAAGGAATGATTACATACTTTTATCTTGCTGTTTTCACATAAGTACAAAAAGGATGTTTTATAGTATCAATATTTTCTTTTCTTACGTGATCCGAAATTCAAATTTTTATTATTGCGATAAGTTAAATATCGTTTTAAGTTCTCTTGTTCCTCTATTTTCGCTCTCAGAGAACTGGAATAGGAAGGTAATAAACGTGTCATTTCCCGACCCCTGCTGTGCCTCCGGCAGTCTGAAAAACCACTACCTACTATATCTAGTAATATAGTAGGTAGTGGAAAAACCCCTGTACGAAAGGTACCAATCCTATGAAGAAGTGGCATTGAATGACCGGTGTCATCACAATGCACGAGGGGGTACGGACGAAAACGGGTTAATTCATTAGTTATAAATACGTATGAACATCGATGAACTTCCAACGAACGTAAGTTGGAGTCATGGGGAGTTGCTGCCATTGGTTGAAAAGAACAATACCGGGTTGTAAGTCTTACACTTTTAGGAAGAAAGACAGTCTTTTACGGCTATATTCACCGTGCCTTCCATATGGCCTTTAATATGATATACAGGTAGCAGCGCCGTAGCGAGGGGCCCGTAGAGCCGCAATGCGGGGGGGGGGGGCGAGCACTTTAAGGGGGCCCTCGGCATTAAAGAAAACACAGCTTTTAACATTTGCAAAACTTCCATAATTTCGAATCAATCGACTACCGCGTATTTGGTGCAAATCACATCGCGAATATGTGGGAGCCGCAGGAAAATTTGCGAATTTTCCTGAATTTTCACCTAGCTAGGTGAAAATCAACAAAATTTTAACAAAAACCGTGATAGTGAAATACAAAATTCTCCAAAATAGCAGTGAAATAGGGATTTTTTTATTATAAAAAATGTGTTTTTCCATACTCATATTGTATATACAATTTTACCATTTTCTTGCGGGGGGCCATTTTCTTGCATTTCACCCATACCATTTTCTTGTGGGGAGGGGGGGGGATTTGTCATTACGGCACTGATGCCAGGCAAGCCCGATATATCAACTAGTGTTCTATAAATTCTTTGGAGTTTGTACAACAAATAATTTATGTTTAGTAACATTCCCAGTTGTGGCTTTGGCGCACCCTTCTTTCCAATCACCGTGGTCCGAATTTACATGTTCTACATTATATTGTCAACATGATTTTACTCGATCTCGTGTAAGCATTTAGTTACTTGTTCTGAATTGCAAAGAATATTAATATAAATATAAAATAAATGTTAAATTAAAAGCTATACATGATGAACAATAAGGTTTCAGCATTTTTTTTTAAAATAATAACGGCATATTTTAGGAAGTCATTTTTCTCGATAAAGATTTTTGAAACATGATATCTTCAATAAAACAAGGAACACAATTCACAAAGCAAAAATAATAATACCTTTTAAGAATACAAAAATAAACACCATGTCTTCTCGAATTACAAAATGTATAAAATGCAAGATGAAACTAACACAATCTGGAAAGAAATACAATACTAGTCAAATATAATTATGCAGATTTGTGTCATAATAATTATGTAAGTTATGCACTTGTTACTGGACATCTCTGTTTAAAGCAAAGCTATTCAAAAATGACCTTTTCGGTTGACTTAATAATTTGCATATGCAACTGATGTACTTTAGCAGAAAGTATTCATTTCATTCTAACACCAAGTTAAATAATTTTTCACAGTGTATACTCAGGACTGATATTACCCGAAATGCCAATGTCAACACGGTTCCATGAACAAAGCGGGGAACATATCAAGTTAATTCTTTTCTGAGAATCAGAGATAATTAAAACGAATCGTGAATTCCCAATAATAACAATTCCTCAGATGCGTTCTTCATTCGCTTTTATGGATTCAAGGTATATTTTCCCGAGCAACCGTGTCGGGCATTCCGGCTTCATTTCAATTCAAAATTACAGATCGTCATTTCGTTATGTTGAGATAAAAAATATAAGGCTTTGGTGTGTGTATGCACGAACTACAGAAGTAATTTCGTCGTCGGAAAACCTTACTTACGAGTAATTTTACTTTAATAACAATAGATTGATACTTGTTAAAAAAAAGTCATCTTTCATTTGGAATCATGCAACCTCCCAATTTCGAATGAGCTGATTTAATTAATCACACAATGAATTAAAATCATTTCGATGACGTCAAGGGTAACAAATAACAGAATAATTTAAACTGCAATAACTTTTAAAAGGATGGGTGAGATTAAATAGTTCTTTTTCGGAAATTTTTGAAACACCATTAACGAAAAAATATCAATTAATTTGATCATTCTTAATATTCATTAAGTTCAACCTTTAACTGGCACTTCTACAGTACATCTTTCTGTAGGACACGCTGTGAAAATTACAGCCAGCTGTCTATTCTCTGCAAAATGCTGCACAGCCCTTGCTATGAAGCGTGCAGTGTTTCTTTCTTTGATAATCCCATTACATAAGCTGCACTGTAGTGGCTGGAAACTTGCAGCATGCAATATAATGTATACACTACGCAGTGCAGTATTCTGTCTTTCAGCAAGCTCTGTACTGTGTGTCAGCTCCGTTTCGACTAAAGTTTGCATGTGCTGAATTATTCGCGACTGATGACTCCGGGGTCTTTCAGTTCGATTTTGATGTAAAAGCAGATGTTTCTTCACCAGGGGTGGCGACAGTGAATGGATTAATATTTTTGCAACATTGTATCTTCGCGTCGTTGTAATGCTTCAAAAGAATAAATAAACCATTACATTCATAACTATACCTATGAAATTTAATCAGCAGGAGTTGCCTCCTTGTTATTTGTAAGCCCGTGTTCCTTGGCCATGCCATAAAACACAGTATCCCTGTTCGCAAGTAACGCATTCACTGTATCAAATTCAACCACTTCACCGTTACTGAGAACCATAACTCTTGTACTATCCATGATAG
>JAQFYR010000005.1:0-26222 GCA_034694985.1 Campodea silvestrii
GCGGGTGAGTACTTTCATATTTAATCAAATTCTCTCTTAGTTAGTTATTTTAACAAAGTTTTAAAGCTTATCTCAACAGAATAATGGTATGAAAGGTACCTGTTTGCACAGTTTAAAGACTGAACTCAGCTTCACTGGACTCATCTTCAGGCCTGACTTCAACACTGGACTCAGCTTCAGGCCATTTTTAAAATTCATCGCAATCAGAAAATTTCACTCGCTCGCAGCTTTTGCTGCAGCAATCTGTTTTGTGATTGCACCTTAATGATGTCCACTTAAATTGAGGAAATAGTTTTGTGTTTTAGTGTACACTTATTTGATTTCGTCAAATACTCAATGCTGGAAACTTGTGAAGGTTAACTATTGTCCCATTGTCCTTTATTTCCCAGATTGCCGCATATGTAGTTGATATTCGGGTAGCTTATGGTTTCATATATATACAGTATATATATATGTATATATATATATATCAGTATTGTATTAACTACCAGAAACCTTTGGAGTATTAACTACTAAACTGTTGGAGTATTACAACTCTCGAAGGCAGTTCTTGTTGCCTGTTATTGCATATTATATAATTGTACTGTTGAGCACATAATTCAATGCAAGCATAAATTATTTCTCTTTCTCGACCTATTGTGTTTCATTTCTCTCTGTCATTATTGCCAATTCTATATCAACAAAGTAGTTACATAATGTTCTCTCAGCCAGATAATTTTAATTACTCCGTTAATGTTGATTAGAGACGCCATCAACCGATCCAAAAGCTGGAGATCGGTATCTGATTGTTGGAAAATTTCATCTGATCTCAAGGTCGGTCTGATTCATGTCAGCACTATCCGATCTTTGATTTTTTGTATATAGTGTGACAATCTGGAAAAATATGTTTTGAAATTACAATTATTATTCTCGGATTGTTACGATTGTTAGTGAAAAATTAATTTTTAATAACAATGAAGCAGAGGATGCAAGATGGTTTTTTTTCAATTCATAAACACATCTTTTTTTATTTTTTAAAATAGGAGACATTAATTTTAGTGACTATATGTTAAACATTTCTCGTGCAAAGGTGCAATGTAGTGAACAAATGATACCAGAAATATGATTTCGCTTTCAATATCTGGTAAAACTACATCTCCTGCCGCTTCACATAAACTTGCAGAATACACTGCCAATAACATCAAAAGTGCTTCACCTCGTCCACACACGCCCCAAATTAACGTCAAACATATAGGTATTATAATAAACACCTACTTCCTTCGTTTCTGATAATTATGGTCTGGCGTAATTTTAATTAATCATGTACAACAATTTAACAGTGACATAGTCAATGTTGAAATAAAATACTTGAAATATTAATATGCACTATTAGGCACTTCCAGAAATGCAGTTCCGTGAAAACCCGCAAGGATCGCCTCATGCCGGTGGCAAGGGTTATGATGGATTTAGGATTTATAAGGAAAAGTGCACAAATATTAGTTTCAATATCTATTTCTGCAATATTAACATTCACAATGTCCATAAATCATCACAAATAAGTTATTTAAGCGTGATAAAAAAAGTTTAGTGAAAATAACCAGTTTATGTCGCTATGGTTCCTTTCTCACAGCAGCAGAACGTTGTTTACATTTGCCTGCCACTGACAAGTGGCACCTCTACAATTTCTCGAGCAGCATTTCATGCTATTGATCTGTTTACTTTTTCTTGAAAGTTCCTAATAGTAGCTGAACTGTATTGAAAATATTTTCAGTTTTCTACTTTTCTTGTAGTTTCAAAGCTATATTAGCACAAACAAAATAAAGACTTAATTATACTAATTTGTGTCGTGATTGTACAAATAATGTAATTAACTACTGCTCCTCAAAATATTGATGGTAATAGATTACACTCTTATCCGCTGGGGGGAGGGGCAAGTCCACTATGGGTTTTACACCCTTAGACGAAAACCAAGTTGCATAATCCCAAATTCTTGAACCCTGGAATATCTCCATTCGTGGCAACACCATTCTAACGGGAACAGTCTTTTCCAGGATTTACGTCAAACTGAATGAGTATTACAACATAAGTACAAACAGCAGACGCTATCTAAAAAGAAATGAAAACGTTAGAAATACATCATGATATAATTTTGCATCTTCCACTACAAGAAATAGAAAAACTATGAAACCAAAGTCATGTTTACACCAGACATAATTTTTGTTTCAATGATTCAATTTACAAACAAGCAGAATCGATGAAGGTTTAAAAGTACAGCAGCCTGCATAATTATAGTACTATTACCAAAGAAGAAACTTCTGTACAAAAATAATAACCAAAAAAGTTAATAACTGAAGCAGCATGTATTTTCGTAAACATTTCAATGTAACTAAAGTTTAATGTTCTTTATCAATGATATCTGAGATTGTATGTGATGTGGTATTTTTTTTAATATTACGATTAATTGCTTAACTTAATAACCATGTTCACAACAGACGGTAGCCAACAAGGTGGACACTGAGACACACTTTAATGTGGAACTCAAACCACAGAGACGACACGATATAATTCACATACATAACCCAATATAGCCACACAATGTGGCCAGTGCCGTAGGGTGAAATTTCGCCTCCCCCCCCCCGCAAGAAACTTGACTGGCCCACCTATAAACTATAAGAGTAAAAAAAAAGTTTTTTATAATTAAACATACCGACATCACTGAGATTTTGGGTAATTTTATATTTCTCTACCCTATTTCTGTCGTATTTCTTGAAACTAAGCAAGGCCGTATATAAGAAAAATTTTCGGAAGGGGTTTTGCTCAGATATTTATCGGGGAAAAAATATAAAATGTGGCCGAGCGAAGCGAGGGCGAAATTTTTTACTATTTTCATCTCAAAATATGCAGTTTTAGTGCGGATTCTAAGGAATTTGTTTCATAATTTTCTTATTTTTTCTTTCTTTCTTCCTCGACGGGCCCCCTCAAAGTGCTCGGCCCCCCCCGCATTGCGGGGCCTGCTGCCTTATCGCTACGGCGCTGAATGTGGCGTAACGATTAGAGTTTTTATTCACTATGGCAAAGGCGAATTGACTCCAGCCGCAGGATTGGAACCTGGCAAATCTGTTTCTCACTCATTCGAATCAAAAGGCGCAGGTTGTAGCTTACTCCGTCACCACGGCTCTTTTTGTAAGACAGCAAACAGTCAAATCACTGTTAGTATACTTACAGACGTCAACATGCTGGACCTCACAACAAAAAACGATCCAGCGGAAATTTGTGGCTTTTCAATGACTGACAACAGCAATAACACCTACAAGAGAATAAAATGGTAAAAATACGACCGGACCATGAATTTATGGATTTCGGGATATTAATTTGGTTTCTTACATAATACGTTGTCCTCTAGGGCCCGTTCAACTGATGTTCCCAATAATTTTGAAAGAAGCTAATAAGAAGGTAGGCTATAATTGGTGTTGATTTCTCTGTGTTTGGTCGATTACAATGACTGCTATGTGTTTTTAGGAAAATTGTTGAACATTGTTATTCCGTATATTACTCGCAATAACAAATCAGCAGTTGATATAATAAAAGGTCTGATGAACTTATGGGGAAAATATTCAACGATTTTCGATTTTTCAAATTACTGTAGATGTTTTGTAATGGTAGACTTAATCTCCATTAATTATTTAAATAAATTCGGTAACGGATCATCTGACATGTTTAGGTTCTTTCAAGATATGTTCAAGTACCTTTTTTTTGGTTGTTTCAAATTATTTGGTTTCCATAGCAGGCATGTTTGATTAATGTCTCATCGAAAATAATAAGAAACTTTCCCTAAAATAATAACTTCATTGCCGTAGAAAATATGTAAGGAAGCAAATTACCTGATTATATACTGAATTCGCCTCAGGTCCTTTAAAGCCAGTACACTGTAATTCGTCAATAATATCTCTGCCCTGAAATGGTGAAAACATTATAGTTCACGACTTATTCAGTGAGTCGTCCACAAAACTTACCTTTAATATACATATATCAGTCACGATGGCGTTGACAATTATAACACACAAAAATGATGCACAGAAGAGTATATAACCAACAAAAGTTATCGTATCCGAAAATTTTGTGCTCAATAACACAAAAATATTTATAACCAAACAACAGAAACACGTGACCAAAGTTACCGTGAGGTATGACCCCCAGCATTCATTAATCATTGATATTGTTTTATTCATTAATCCATACGAAATACGTAGATCGATCCAAATTTGGAAATTTCCAAAATTTTCGTGATTGATAATAAATTTCAGTTTTGTGTTAAGTAATTTAAATCTACAATAAATTGCATTAAGGGTCAAGAAATACAATGCATTTGGTAACATGTATATTATAACAACAGCTATTGCCCCGCAAAGTTCAAAAATTCTTGGAATAGACACCTCATTCGTTATCCCACCTCCTCTGTAAGTGGGAGCGCTTGCAAAGAGCGGTACCCCCAACAGGTACGATAGAATGAAAACTTTGTTCGGACTTCCTTCCAAATTGAAAATTCCAAGTTTATGGAAATTATCATCAAGTATATCAAATTGCGCGAAAAGACTGCACAGTTGTCCGGCTTTTGAAATAAATAATGGTATTCCAACGAAAATTTGAAATGATAAAATTAGGTTGCATACTAAAATTGTGTAGGAATCGAGCGTGCGTTCCTTGATAGAGATGAAATCATTGCAATATCTGTAATTGAAACTTATTACAAAGAATGCATATAATAATAAGGTGAAGGAACACGCAAGTAATCCCATAAAGTTACTTTTATCAAAGGATGGCGATACATATTTCTTAAATATATCCTTAACCGGGAACAAACCGAACACTTTTGCAATGATGAAATACGGACGCACACCTTCCAGGAAACCGTTTACCGATAAATAATGAAAATTAGAGATTTTCGTTTTCATATTATCTGGAACTCGATGATTTGTCATATACAGTCCTCGCTGGTTTGCGGACAGAAGCAAAAAATGTTAACATATGGTTTTGAGGAGTGAGATAATAATATGATATAATAGTCCTTACATAACTTGTGTTTAATATCTAAAGTAGTTTAATATTTAGAAAAGGTGTGTCTTCATATAGAATCAGCGGCATTGGAAAAACTACGGTGCAAATGTTGTATTCATCTTTCAAACAATTACGACCTGTCTTCACACCCACGAACTTGTTTCTCATCAGTTTATTTCCAATCATATTATACGTTCGTAACAAGTTTATAATCGATCAGATATGCCGATTGATCTGGATCATCATTGAACAATGATTGCCCTATTTCCGTAATTGTGCTTTCAATATATTTTAACTTCCGTTTTTGTAGAGTCGAGATTCAATTGAAGATCTTTTATGCATTGACCAGAACTGTATTGATTGCAATATTAGATACCAGGTAAGTGAAATTGACAATTAAAATATAAATTTCGCAGCACGTTACAAAATTACAGATTTCATTGATCTTTGGTTATTCCGAGAGACCACAAATAACGACAACTTCAGTTTTCGGAATTAGATCCAGCATTCTAGCATCAGTAAGTTTGACTATGTTCCATTTAGTGACTAGTGATACACGAATGTATATTATTTCAGATTGCATCAGCTGCTTGCTCATTTGTTGTAATTCTGATCTAGTTCAATATGCCAAATTGAAGGAGTATACTGTAAGGATATCAATATGTGTATTCCTTTCAGATCAGCCAATAGCATAAAATGTTTGACCTTACCTAAACTTGACCGCCTTTGAACTAATCTTATTTCTCCTACACTGACAAAAATTTATATTCACTTACGTGGCCTAACTTAACCTAACTTGGCTGTCGCCCTCTCCCCCCCCCCTCCCCGTAAGAAAAACAATAAGAAAGAAAAAGAGAAGAAAAAAATGAAAAAAAAAAACTAAAACTAAAACTTCCTAAAAATCCAGATAAAACAGCGTATTTTTGCCCAAAAGAAGTGAAAAGAAAGATTTTTTTTTTGCCTTAACCGATTTTGGTCTTCAACATAAAGAAATGCAGATAAAATCCTAAAAATCCAGATAAAAGAGCGCATTCTTTTTTTTTTTTTTTTTTTACCAAAAAACCTAAAACAATTTTCGCCTTCGACTTCGCTATCTTTTCATGTTTGCCCCCCCCCCCCCGTCAGTGCTGGCAGGATCCGCGCCTGCCAAAACGTATTTTAAATGTACTTAATGAACCGCTTTAAATGCCCAAAAGGGGCCTTCTATTCTCAAAACACTTTATATGCTCAGAAAGCGCCTTAACATGTTGAAGGAACCTTCACTTCTGTTAAAGTTAAAGAAAAAATTGAACCAGGCAAATAAGGTGCCCATTGATAGAAGCATTCGTTTAAAATATTCTTTATTTACAGTAGATTAGAAATTTCTAACAGATTGAGCAAGTTCAACGAATTACCTGAAATCCTTTGTGTAATTTTAATAAAATACGCTGCATATTTTTATCATTTAAAATTACCGAAAAAGACGCCAAATTAGTGAAACTATTGCCAGGGGGAGCGACTACCCCCCTGACAATAGTTTGAATGCGCTTTTCGAGATTGAAGGACCTGAATTATTATTTTTCGATTAATGCGTATACGCTACCGTACCTGATTATATTTCTGAGGGTCCAAAGTACAACGCAGAAATACATTAGAAATAAATAAATTTCTTCTGTTGCATATTCAATGTTAAAGCATTCAAATTTGTGTATTACCAGCGAGAATAAAAGTGTAATAATGAATTTCGATTTATCAGTGAATTTTTGCCGATGCCCATAGAACTTACGCAATCACACAGATACGCCACTGACAATAAGTAAACACATTGATTAAATGGAGGTTGAATAAATTTATTTCACATGTAAATACATTAAGACATTGTCATTTTGACTAGATCCTTCAACTTCCATAAGATTAATCAAAAATAAAGTAATTGGTTTTTACCGTTCAAATATATAAAAGGTGTTTTATTGTCCATCATTTTGCATAATGCGTTGCATTTCATTAGTATAATACTTAGAGTTTTACTGTGTTGTTGAAAGCATACTCGTTATACCTTCAATTTTAATATTTTATTAGAAATGACAGTTACAATAGTGAAGCCACTGATAACTCGGCGAAGTTTTTTCGATGGTATTCGTCCCTATTTTATGTTAGCAAAAATATGTGGTCTATTTCCTTTGAAAAATGTTTTCGGGAAAAACAGACCTCCCTATTTTGATGAAAGGAATTACTTAGGATTGTTCCAATGCATTTTATCTCTAATTGCATATACAACAATCATAGTAACGTTTAATTACAGCTATTATTGCGATTATAAAACTAAGAACGTAAATTTAATTTTGAATGCCTCAACTGTTTTAGCAAGCAATTGTGTTTGGACATTTCAGCTTGTTTTTGGATTGGCAACATTCATCTCTAAAGCAAAGAATATTTTTGAATTATTCCGCCATTTTACAGTCTTAGATGAAAAACTATTCAAACACGGCATAACTGAATAACCGGGAAGCCCAAAGAAAATATTTTTTCTGTCATATTTCTTAGGAATTCCATTCTTGCTATGTAGTATTTCGTACAATGAAAGTGGAATATATCGATTTATTTCAGTTGATAGATTACTCCTAACTTTAGGAACGCTTCTGGTAGTTTGGATATACATACTTCCAAATTCTTTGTACTTTTTAGTTCTAAATGCAATTTATTGTCGCTATAAAGTTCTGAACGAGAAACTTCACTCTGCATTAGAACAACCAACGACCTTAGAGCTGGATGACATCAGAGTCACATACGGTCTTATGCATAAAATTATATCAATTACTAATAATTGCTGGGGATTGTATTTATTGATAACTTACACAGCCTAACTTACACAAATATTTGAACATGCTCTATGTGTTAGAGTGAAATATATTGGATATTTATCATTATTTGACGTTGTTTTTTCCGTATTCAACATTATTATTATTACACAGCCTGTTTCTGCTGCCTGATACTGAATATATTTGTGTTTTTAAGTACAGAATTCGATGCTAGCACAAGTTATTTCGCTTTCTTTTTCTATTGTATGTCGTTTCTTGCTGTTATGACTGCCACTACAATAGCAACAGATGTAAGCATTTCCAAGGTAAATAATCGATAAGTAACTATAATTATAATAAAAGTAATATATAAATTTGAAATTAAGAAATGTAATTTTGTCTCTGGTAGAATATAAGTTTATACTTACTCAAATTATAGTTATGGATATTTCGTCTCTACATTTTCGATTAAATCAATGTTATAGTATATTCATTATAAATAATGATGTATCTTTTAGCATTTTAGTTAGTTTTCGTATTAATCAAAGTGTTAAAAGATAATTTTTTCTAGTTACAATTTAATAAAACTGTATCTCTCAATCACTGATAATCATATTTCCACAACCCGTTATCAAAGATCAACGTTACTTAAAGAGAATCGGCACTAACTGTGTTCGTTTTTTTTTCACTCGCAATACTTCGTTCGCACCTTTGCTGCCAGATATATCCTACTGGTCAGTGCAATGACTCGTGAGAGATAGCATCTTGTTTTTGGCAGCAGTATCCAAGAAAAACGATAATCTGTTTTTCATTGTTCCTTCTTACCTATGCCGTTTATAGCTTTAGATGACCGATCCTAAAAACGATATGTCCTTCAAAATGTCATAAAAAGTTTGCCCAAAGCGTGAAGACCGTACTAGCTGCATAAGTTATTTGATATTTGGGAACAAGAAAATAAATCTTTAAATTCAAACTTGAAATCATTTTAAAACCCCAAATTTTACCAATACTTTTCAGACAATTAAGCTCGTAGTTCTGAAATCTTCTGCAATACGTCTTTTCGTGATTTGTGATTTGCGACTTGTGTCACCAACATGGGTATCTACAACGCGTGCTCGATTGAATTGCTTCTCCGTTGCATTTTTGCATAAAAATGATTCATTACAGAATAAAAAAACGAATAAATATTAGAAAATTTCATTAAAATTATACATGAAATCAGAAATATATTGGCACATTATGATAATCGCTTTGCTCGTGCTCCTTAGTTTAAAGCTTTCTATTCAAGTGATATTACTGACCGGATTAAAATAAGCAGATATTTTTGCTTAATTGTAACGCAAATATTTAAACATCGACAGTAACAAACTATGCTATGGAAACTTTGGGAATAAATTTTGAAATTTGAACTGCATACGAAGTTTTTAATATAGGTAGAACAAAATTAGACCAACTATTGTCCAAATGAAGCAGGGGCATTTGTTAGAGAAAATATGCACTTTTTGCCGATTTTATAATTTTCGTTTATTTTTTTTAATAAATATTTGTAAAAAGAATTCTCATTTTTCTCCAAAGTGCCTTTACATTTTTTATAATTCATCAGTTCGGCTGAAATTGATTAATTCATTGACTTTTATTTCAGGTGTTTTGTTTTCACTATCGCCCTGTTACACTTACTGAATGACATAATAATAAAGTATTTGAAATTAAAATCCAGCAAAGTTGTACTATTACCAACGGACTTAGTACAAATATCCCCACCAAATAAACTGTAATTCACCATAAGTTAAGTTTGTATTTTAGGAAATTATATGCTTCTAATTAACGGTTTACTTCGGCATATCAATTCCTTTTGTGTAATTCAACTTCGAAATGTTGATTACCATATACAAATTAATACAACCTGAAATAATTACTTACTTGTTACTGTGATTTTTTAAAATAATAATAATAATCATGAAGTATATGTAATGTCTAAAGCTATAATGCAGCCAATAGACACACTGCAGACATCGTCATAACGGACTAAAAATAATTTAAGACAAGGGAAAAAGACATTCACCGGTGGGGAACGAACCCAGGATTTTCCGATTACGGGTTGAGGGCTTTATCCAATCAGTAGCAGTGGAATTACGTAACGGAACGTAATTAGAATTACGTAAAGTGGAATTACGTAACGGAACGTAAAAATTACGTAACATAATTCTACTGTGGCTGATTTGACAAAGCGCCCGACGCGTAATGGGGAAGTGCTGAGCTCGATTCCCACCAGCGGATGATGTTTTTCCTTAAATTATTCTTCAATTTATTGCAAAGATACCTGCAGTGCATGTATTTATTGTTCAATACTGTGAGATATGTGTTGACAGAAAATTCATACCTGTCACCAAATTACTGAATTACTAATCTAGTATTGAATCAAATTTTTTAGGGAAAAGATGTTATTGTGGATTTGGAATGCACTGAACTGAAAGACACTCCGGCTGAAGTCAATCATCAGGTAAATATATTCAAGTGCAATGTTTCTATACGTGACCAACTGACCATTACTAATATATTGAATTCTTTTATTCAGATTCTACTGCTTCTTTCCGTCGTTGAGAAGCCGGAAGTTACTGCGTCATCATTTTTTGTCATCAAAAACAATACGTTGACATCAGTTAGTATTTAAATATGAAAGTGAGCATTGATGCAGTTATATTAAACACACTTCTGTAATTAACATTTCTTTTGTTCCAGATTGCCTCTGCCGTTTGCACATATGTTGTTATTCTGTTCCAATTCAATCTGACATCCAAAACTTAAAGGAATTGTTTAAGCCATTTGTGTGTGGGAAAAGTGCGTCATGTCACGTGATCAAAAAGGTGGTTTCATTCCCAATACCCTTTTTCAAGATCAATCAGCATATTTCACTTGTTACAAACTTGCTATGAATGTATATGATTGGACATTGGAGATAAGCTCAAAAACGATTTCTTGGGGGTCGGCAGGACGCAATTGGTTGAAATAACTGTATTTTTGACACGTGACTAAACTTTTGAAGAGAATCTTTTGAGCCCATTTTTGGTTGGGTTAATACATCACTGTAAATTTTCTGTTTTTGTAGACACGTTATACAAGAAATGTTAAGACATAGGGTCTTGTATTCGCAGTGATGTGTACGATTGCTTTTACGCGTACTTATGCGATGGGTTTTGAAATAAACATAAATGTGTAATTTCTACCTGTTCAAGTAACACAATATTGTAAAAGAGCAAAATATTCAGATGTTTGGGCTTAATCTCAGCATACTTTATGTTGATAATTCTTGTTTTAAATTGTTTTGGATAAGGAAAGAAATCCACTCGAAATATTGTTCGCATATTTCCTTTTTCTGTAACCAGTGGTGTTTTCTGTAGTAGTCTCATAATAAATAATGTTGTTTAATTGTACATCTCAATGTAAGGACATATATAAAGGGAGGATTTCAGGTGGTCCAAATCTCTCCCCTTCACAAAATATGAAAAATTAGGAAACTTTCACAAACATATCCCTAAAAGCAGCATACAAATAACATAACTTGCCCACAAAACTGAAGAATATCGCCGCGTATACAATCTAACACAACATTCCAAAACCCTCAACAAAGCCCACCCTTTAGTAAACTTGTACTTACGGCTTGTCTTAAGGCCAATTAAACTAAATGTAGTTGCACTAAGATGTTTTGTAATGTAAAGTAGATTTCTAGGAGAACTAATTCGCTGCAAGATATGCCACAGTATTATACATGCTATAATGCATAAAAATATGAAAATATGACGCTTGTCCGAAAATAATATGCTTCCACTGTTTAAGAAGATGGCATTACCAATCCTTGTGGCATCTAAACAATGTTACGATTCTTTTTGCGGTTATGATACAGTATATGCCGCACATAATTTACGGTTTATCAATTTTAAAAGCTACCAATAAGAATATATTTGAGCGTGTAATTTAAATTTACTATAGATGACGCCCTGGGGGTCCATGGGAAGGTAACCGTGAAGCAGCCACTCCAAGACGATCTAAGAGGTAATGCTATGATTACACCAAAATAATTATAAGTATTAATAAATGAATGTAAAAAGCAATACAATTACTTATGTAGGAACTCGACTTTTGATGTGCACACATATGAGAAGGTAACACTTGTTAAATCCATTGTAAACACAATATTGATATTATTTTCCAACTCCCAAAATTGCGTATTTTACCACATTAATTCTGTTTCGTGTACATGGTCATTCCTAATGCTTGCTGACACAAGTACTGTATGTTAGGCCATTGCATAATGTGTGCCTAATCTCTGAAGTAGTTTATCATTTATACAAAGTGTCTCCTGAATAGTGAATCAACCACATGTACAGTGTAGGTAAAGAATGGTTAAGGAAAAAACATATTCCACAATTATGTGACGTTCACGCGGATGAACTTTTTTTTCTTTCAACTAGATCATATTGAAATTGCAAAAGCATGTCAGTCATCTGCATACATGTACATACAATGTGCACAGTAAATTTATTTTAGATAAATCGTTGTCTATGTGAACATGTTACCTTGCCTTTTTATAATACAGGATGTACTTAACTTCAATAGATAATTACAATGACTCACTCCAAGTCTAAACATTAGATACAACTATATTTTCATCGAATTCTTGTAAATCCTGAAGAATAGATTCGAACAATCTGGATCATTCTCCTGTGTACTTGAATGACAACTAAAAACACTGGATTATTGAAACTTTGTAAACACAGTGTAAATGCGTCCCCTCGGTTAAAATTTTGTACGCGATGCAAGACAACCTATTTATGTATGTTTAAAAGAACAATGCATCTGCCCTAAAATGGGGTTTATACTATATTGATGAATTTAAGCTTCACTTCTCTGTTTACGTTTTGTATATTGACCAACCATGGTTTCGGAGCACTCAGGCTCCATTTTCAAGGCAAAATTAACAGGTTTTTAAAAATCACAAATTAAAACGCCTTATCTTGAACAAAGTCAATGTTGCTGTACAATATTGAACCGTTACGTTTTATGTCAGCTAGATTTATAAAACAATCATTAAACAGTAAGCTCGGTGAAAAAAAAGAAAACATGTTCAAGGAATTTGAAAATGAAACTGCTTATAATTACGTAAAATAACATAACTGAATATAATTTTATTCACATTTTTTTAGAGAAAAAAGTTAATAAATTGCAAATGCAAGTGTTTACAGGCTGGTAATGATAATAATTATGTCTCTTTACATTCCATTGCATGCCAGGAAACTCAAAAACAATGATGATTGTTTGAATCCTGTCTTCTCCGTCGGAGTAGGTTCGGTTCATTATCACATATTAAATTGAATCAAGATAACTACGTATGTACAAATAGCTGAGGCAATCTGTAAAAGAAGAAATGCAATAAATAATTTCATTTCATAATACCATCAAAGTAGAAAAAAGTTTACCGATGTCAATACGCTTGATTTCACTGTAAAGAATGACGCTGCTGTAATTTCACTTTTATCATAACAAGCCAAAATCAAAGATATCTGAAAATATAGTTAGTTTACTTAAAATATTCTAAACTAGCACTACAACAAAAGTTTACTTGGTATTTAATATTGTTGTCGACATCTTTCAAATCAACACACAACAGCTCTCCTAACATCGTACGACCCTGCAAGAAATAAAATTATTTAACAATTTTTCCTAACTTCTAAAATTCCATACTAATCAGAATTATTTGATTTATTCCATACCTTTGAAAGAGTAAGTTCTGTTGCTACAGTTGTGCCAACAATGAGAGTGAGAAATGACAAGCAATAAAACACGAAAACCAAAATTTTCGCTGTATCATGAAACTTTGCTGTGACCAGTAAAAATAGGTTTGTAATTAAAGAACAAAAATTTACAGTGTAACTAATCAGAAAATATACACCCCAGCATTCAGATAAGATTTCCACACTTTTGAAAATTAAACCGTAAGTGATTCTTATATCGTTCCAAGTATTGTTATTGCTGCAATTTATTTGAGAACATTCCATCTTCAGTTTGTAATTGATTACTTTATATCTTTGGTTGATACCGCTTAAAATTAAGAAGTATAAAATATTTGGCAGGACACTCATCAAAGTACTAAACAATAAAGTACCTATTGTGAGAAAAATACTTTGAACTGATTCAAAATTTTTGAACCCGTAATAATTGTATATTAAATCACACAATCTAAAAGCTATTACAATAAAATACGATGTAAAGAACACCTTTCTTGAATTGCTTTTTCCCAGTACAATGTTCAGTTTCCAAAGATGTTTGTCAATAACTTCAATACTTTGAAACAAATCGCAAATTCTTTTGCTATTCAGGACGTAAGCCGTGCATCCTAATATTATTAGTAGGGCATGTAATGTTTTCCTAGTAATCACCGTGGTTAGTTTTAAATCCAGTTCTGGTAGCTTTTCCACAAAATTGGCATAGTATCTGTAATTGTAACAAATCGTTATGGCCGTTGATGTCAATATTGAAATCACAGAAAACAAGATTCCCAGCATGTTCCTTTTATCGAAATATGGGAAGTTATTTTCCTTCCATGAGCCCTTGACAGGGAACAATCCACAAAATTGACCAAATAAAAAGAATGGCCGAACTTCATTTATAAATTTATATCCAGAAACAACTCCTGGATTCACGGACATTGTGAACAATCCAATTGCCTGACTTTTCAATTACTTGTGTCCTGCATTCTTAACAAAACGTAGTCGAGTTATTACTATAATGACTATGTTTGTAGAGTAACAATAGCTGGTGTAGCACTGACAATGTCAATCTGCAAAAGCCCGTTTATATTAAAACAAACATGTCACTTCAGAAATACATTTTCCATTTTTCATAAAAGCTAAACTGAAATTAAAGTTTCTTCGAAATGCCTCTTATATAAAATTGAATTGGAATACACCAATCGAATAATGCAAAGGAAATAATACTGTAGTTTTAACCATTGAAGAGGCGTTTTTTTTTAACAAAATTTGAACGAAATTTTGAAATCAAAAGCAAATTATATGAATTGGAGGAAGGTAGAAGCAGGGTTTTCTTTAAGGAAACTTTACCAATGCATATATTTTCTTGAAATCACCTAGAATCGAATTTCATTAGAGCATATTATATATTGTTATACTTTGTACCATATACATGCTGCACTTCGGAGATGTGGTCAGGATATTCCGAAGGGGGATTCCGCCAAAATGTAAATAAACAGTATCATGAAAATTAGCCCGTAGCGATGGTGAATTTGTTTTTTAGATTTTCTAGTGGTTTTTTCTCATTTCTCAGTTTTCCTATTTTTTTCTTAGAAAAATTCCCAAGGGGAGGGGGTAGAACCTCCAGAACCTACATCGATACACCTATGACATATGCATAACCACTAAACTGGAAACATCGCAAAGAAAGGAAAGCACTATTGTCAAAACCGAATCCGAATACAGGTACATTGGCCGATGTGGGCGAAACCATGAAACGTCGTAAGTTGAATATTTTGGTCTCATCATTAGAGGCATTGTTAGTAAGAAAACCAGAGAGGAGTGAGGGAGAAATTTTGATCAGTTATCCGTGCCAAATATGTATTTTTGTCAGCTTTTCCCAAACTGTTATTATTTTTTACATTGCTCAATAACTTAGCACTATTTGAAGGATGGGGTGTAAATTTTTGTGCAAAACGTGGGATTCGTTATTTATTCCAAAAACTGTTATTTTCCAAATTCTGTTGAAGAATGTAATTCTTTTTAATTTATGAATATACGATAGTTGATTCAACGTAGAAGATACAGCAGTATACATGTAGATGTGATTTTTATTGTAATTTTCTTTCAGAGTGAAGCAAATATCTTGTAATAACTGAAGTGTCATCAATATACCTGATAACATTTACGACAGATGCAAACAAAAATCTTCAAAGTAATAGTTACATGTTACTTATGTAACAGGGCCAAAATTCGAATCTGAAGTGTCTGTACCAGGCGGCCAAACAAAATACCTTTTTCGTGATGCTCACTATATTGATTTATTCTTTGTTCTGTTACTTAAAAATGTTGCAGGGCATATAGGCCATAATATTGTATACAGTCCTGCAGAGTCTTATTATGACAATTGACAAATATGATTTGCTTTTTATGACTTTTTTTCATAATTTTTGTAAATATATTGTAAGTTATATTGTAAGCAAGAACTTTTTTTTTAAATTTTCAATGTCAGAAGAAAAAGTTCCAGGGCTTCAAAATAACACGAATATTGCAAAGGAATGTCATCGACAACGTTGTACATCGACATCCTGAGATTGAATCCCGACGTCCACGACGCCGATTCTTTTAGGAATTGTTAAAAATGTTAAAAAAATGTATTTATACCTGTTTTGGTACGTAATTACATGGGATGTAAATGTAACACCCCATTTCTTTTGTACCACAACTATTTGTTGTTCAATTACTTATCAGTTGTTGTACACTGGTCACATCCATTGCAATCACAGGCTGGCGATGTCAACGAAGTTCTTTTGTTAAAACGCTTTTCATATACGAGGTGTCTTTAAATATGACATTTTTGTCTTTTGTAAAGAAATATATAAGAAAAAATGCTGCTGTATTTGGAACGGCAAAGAGTAGCCCACCTTTGACCAAGCAAATACTTACCTTTGACCAGGGGCGGACTGGGAACCAAATTCGGCCTGGGCAAATCAAATAATGGCGGCCCAGGATATCATGGTCGTCCGCTAAAAACACAAGAAGGGGGTGTGGACAAGAACGTACCTGAGTGGGAAGTTGTAGACCTTTAAGGCCACAGCGGAGTAAGAGTGAATTTTTGTGTCTTTTATGCCGGGAAGTCCGAATTTGAAGAAATCTTTCCCATATTATTTTTAACAAATATTCTTTCTTTTTCTTATTTCAATTTTTCACATACTTGTTGCATAAAAATCCAGACCCTTACATGTACTGTACTCCCCATCATTCCACCGGACGCCCGTGCATGTTATAACAGTTAGTAAAGAAACCATTACTATTTTTGATTGTTTTAATTTCGGTTAATTTACTGATGGGCAAGAACACAAAATAAACTAAGATATTTGCTATGAATCCGTACAAAATTATAATACAGGGTGGCGCGATACGTATGACCTAATTTGTTTTGTTCATAACTTTTCAATTAAAGAAAATAAACTTTTTTATATTATACTTCTATTGGAGCTCTCAAATTTGTCCATTTCCCATCCAATATTATCCTTTAGGACTTTTAGAGTATGTGCCTTGCTAACATATACTAAGGAATTCAAATACCTCAGAGAAAGAAGTGTACGAGGTCAAATTGGGAGATGTTGCTGTCTACTTGCAAATCGCTAATCGCCAGAACGAAAAATGAAACTCCTGGAATAGTGTCCTTAATTGGACATTTGAGCAATTAATCCGCGTTCTTGAGGGGTAAAACACTCCATTACTTACATTAAGAATTTTTTTCTGCTTTTCTGCTACAAGACTGTCATGACCCAGGTAAATAAAAGTTGTTACTGGAAAAATGGAGTTGTTTCTAAGTAAGTCATACTTTACGTACAAGAGAAAATTCAAGTTTATTGTTTTAAAATACGTTGGATGATATAATGGTTTATAACATACTAGACATCTGAAAACATTTGAAATCCCTCTTGGGAAAAATGTTGCTCAAGCGCTACGAAATCAGAAATATGAATAAAAATTAATGCAAAGTATGCCGTTTAATGTAATTAATTATAAAGGATTTGGTACCAGCCTCAAAATTTATGGCTTGAAAACAGAATGAGGAACATAATAGTAAAACAATTTCCAAAAATATTCATATGTTCTCAGAGTCACAAGACTTTCACAGTGATGTCCATTAATTTTTTCTGATGATGCACAAACACTATTTGTGTACAATTTTTCTTTAAAACATGGTTTTTGATGCATTGCCCCGAATGATCCTTACGCATGAATCATGAATATTAATGCAACAACAAAAATGACGTTTATCTTAAGACTTCAACAATAATATTTTCTTGTCTGAAATCCATTAATATATTATCCAAACCGCAGAAATTAAAATTTAAAGCTGGTTTCAGGTGCTGTCTGTTGATTCACAGTCTTGATTCTGAGCAAAGCTTCTAAAGAAAATATAATTCTCTTGCAGAATGTAAGGGGCAACACATCAGAAGCAGCATATTAAAGTAAAACTGTACATAAATCGTGGTTTCTACCTCAGAAAAGATAAACGAAAACTGAAAAGGCATCACATAAACATATATTTCTCCAAATTGTGTTTACTTTAGTTTCTTTTTCCAAACCTTAAATTCGCAAACCGGCCCTCCGTATTTCAGGATTTGGAACCGGCCCTTCCTGTATGAACTTGACCTTTACTGTATATTGCAGATATTTTTTTATATATAAATTAGCATTATGCAATTTCGGATGACGTTTCCCTGCAATAAAGACTTTTAAGCCATAAACACTATATTTATATTTTCCACTGATGAAACATTTTCAGATATACAACTGATAATAATAATGCACGAATGCTGAGTTAGTAGTATAATATTACTATTTTCAGATTACTCAAGTCATCAGTCTCATTTTGTACATAAATTTCTTTCTAATTATTTTATTATTATTACTTTTAACATTTTCCCATTAAACACTGTGTTTTAAATTTTCGAACCGGCCCTTTAGAGGGTTTATCGGCCCGGCCCTTCGGGCATTTGCCCGAATGACCAGTCCGCTGCTGCCTTTGACCAAGCAGATATTTGAAAATAAAATAAAGTTCATAATTACGATGAAAATGAAACAATCTTGATGTAGAAAATACATCCGGTTAACCGGTTTTGCTGTAAGAACAATAAGCTTTTCGTATAATATACCAATCAGAGTAGAAGCAATGTTTTACTTATATAAAAACACGTTTATTTTTCATGGTGCTTAAAACGAGCATATTATTTCTTGAAAGTGTCTATATGTAACAAAATCGGTCGTGCTCAATAACAGAATTACTTCAGAGCATAGAGTGAGAGTATTGTCACGTGTAATAATTTGAAATATAGTCGTGTTTAATAACGAAAATTCAATATATAAGGAATCATAATCACCGTAAGTGTCAATATATTGGAACAGCAGAACAACAATTTCAAATAGCTTGCTTTTATCTATATATGGACTGGTAATTCTCTCTTATACATTCTTGAGGGTGAATAATTCAGAGAAATTTGCTAATTGAAAGAATGAAAGAACTGCTTTTGTGAACTTGTTCTTAGAACGAAATTCTGAATTCTTCTATATTCTGAATAACTGCCTGGTTTGGCACACTAAAAGTTATATGGAACTGGCATTTTCAATTTTTAAAGGACATTTTATGAAAGAAAATTATAGCGGTGCGTTCTTTCTGAAATTTACTGTTATTTTTTTTTTATTAAAGCAAATTGAAATAAAAGTTTTTCATTTGAAATAAATTTAATATTAGACTGAATTCCGAGGCATGAACCTGTGTAAAAAGAGATAGATGTCTTATTACCCTTTAACCAGGGGCGTGACTAGGATTTTCAATAAGGGTGGGATGTCGTCCGAGAAAATTGGGAGAAAATGTAAGAGAGAAATGTTTTTATTTTTAAAACAAATTATGAAGTTTTAGTGCAATACTTCACAGATAGCAGACTCGGGTTTCAACTTTTTTTCTAATGTTCATTTTTTTCTTACACTTTCGGAATACGTTAAAGGTTTGTAATTTGAATCCCTATGGTCCGACAGTAACATATTCGCTCAATTTGACTCATGCAATCACTCTTAATACTTTTATAATTTTGCCATGTCAAACTGGATAAGTACTACAACAAATGTGCAGACGGCTGAAACAATCTGTCAAAAAGAAAGAAAAAAACATTAAATAAATATACTGCATTTAAAAAAATCCTATTTTGAAAACTTACAGAAGTTAGGTTACTGGATCTAATTGTGAAAAATGAAGCTGCTGTTATTTGTTGTCGATCAGAATAGTTCAATATCAAAGAAATCTGAAATTTCACCAAGAAGATAATAAGAAAATGGATTGAAGTATTGAACCCTTGAATATGTAATTTACCTGATATTTAATATCCTGATCAACGTTCTTGACATCAACACTCAGAATATCTTCAACAGCATATCGACCCTGAAAACAGATATTTTAAATATTTGCTTATTATTCATACATCAAAAACATAACATCGATAATTAATGTTTAAAAGTTGTATGCTTTTTCAAATTACAATTACGAATGATGTACAACTGCTGGCCATATGAATAATAGTGTCACTGTCCGATTTGTTTGGTCACAAAATCTGGAGTCAAAATGGGAAACAGTACATATTCTACATTCCAGAGCGGAATAAAAGCAAAATATTTATTTCATTTTCTGTTTAGAATTAATTTATAGTTTTTAACAAACTTTACTGCGAAGCTTTAAGTATTTTGCTGCATTCACTTGATTGTTGCTTATTTAGATGCAACTGTAAACTCCCGCAACTCACAGTTCCACATTACGGCATTCTTGATAATCAAGTAAAATCAATTTATTTAAAAAAAAAATTCAACTTTCTACTTGGATTAGTAACATTTTCACCTTTCTGAATCATGGTAAGAGGAAGTTGAAATAAATTACTTTATTTCTTTTTTGCTAAAATTAAAGTTATTACTAATAAACAAACTTGCACGAAGTGCAGGGATCGTTGTTATGAATTAAATAATAATTCAAACCAAAGGAAAATACAGTGGTTGCCATATTAAGCATACCGCCTTTACCATATGCAATTTAGTTAAATTATCGTAATCACTACTGCTGTCAGGGCCGTACGATGCCCACATGTAATAAGCAATTATACAGGTTCATTATAAGAAAACTGTTGATTTCATTTATCTTGCTGTACAATTATTTAACATTCACGGCTGATTCTTAAGGTTTGCGGCACACCCTTGAAGCAAACGCAATAGATCAGAATGGAGTAACATTTGATATATGATCAATCACTGATTTTGCATGTACGTCCACATCAAATTGCTTCTTCCGTTTTTGATTTCCAATTTTCTCTCATTTTTGTCGATGAGTCGGCGAAGGGCAATATTAAATTTAAATATGTATTCAGCAAGATTCCATTTAACTAAATTAAATTTCAGTATGCATACATTTTCAAATGTTATCTGTTAACTTACCTGAGAAATGCAGTAATCTGTTGCGATGACATTTATTACAACCACAATTACAGAAGTTGATATAAATACTGCGAAGAAGATTACATCAGCATGACTGTATTCGGTTTTCGCCACCGTAAGAAACATGACCATAACCACAGAACAAAAATCAGTGGCAAACACAATAAACATGTATTTTCCCCAAATCTCGGATGCAAGTTTTACTAACTTGTAAATCATTCCATGCAAAATACGAATGCTATTCCAATCATCACTGTTTCCGTTTCGTATATGGAAACATTCATACCGTATCTTATCATTTAGAGCTTTAAATCTATAACATATTCCGCTTAAAACCATGCAATACAAAATATTTGGAAAAACGAAAACACAATGAACAAAAGTTCCCATGAATGTCAGCACCATTTGTTCTATTGACTTGCATTTTCCAACGCCATTTGCAGGGTCACATAAACTACATATAACAAACGGTATCATCATAAAGCACATTGAGTACACAAATACTACTCCTACTCTACTTTTAACAGTGCAATTTTTACATTTTCGAAATTTAATATCTGTTGTTTGAAACTGTTGGAGAAGTTCGCAAATTTTTGACGATTCGAATGAAAATGACAACATACCAAGTCCGACTTTCAAAGCCCAAAGACCAGTATTTATGTACATTGTGTAAGTTGTTAAGTTTGAATTACGTTTTCTAGTGATGGTCCTGGCATATACGTAAGTATGAAGAATCGCAGCAGAAATGTAGATAATCATTGCAAAGAAACTGAGGAATTGCAAGGAAATATTTTTCCTATTGAATTTTGGTACGGCATTTTTCTTAGCTATATTTGCCACTGGAAAAATTCCAAAGATTTTTGCTACAAAAAAATATGGACGAACTTCGTTCACAAAATATTTCTCCGTCCGCATTATATCAGCGCTGTTTCTGCTCACGTTCACAACTTCAGGGACCATATTGAATGGACAATTCTTTAGCAATACTTCAGATTACATTGTTAAAAGTTTAATCTAGTAATGTACATTATTACTTCAATACTTTAATGGGTGTGGATAATATTTCTATTGTATCGCGCTTATTATTGTACTGTCAACCATGTCGTGGTATTGTATTTCAAAATATAATTGGAAAAAAGTACAATTAATAATTTATTAACTTTAGTAGCTTATAGGAATCGAAGTCAATGGATGAATACTGAATCTTCTAACCTCAGAATAATTTAGATCAACAGAACACACCCAAACATTTTTGGGTCGATTTCAGTGGTTATGCGAAAGGTTGGCGCTCTTCTTCCGTGAATCTTACATCAAATATCGAAGTTGAAGAGGCTGAAATACGGATGCGCTGGGAACGCAAATTTTAACCTTGTCGATTTTGGGGTTTTGGCGTGGGTGTAAGATGCACAGAGAAAGAACAACCTTTCGCCGTTTAACTTTCACAGTACACGAAAATCCACTATTTACTGAATGAAAAATCCGTGTACACATTTTTATTCTTCCACAAATGCCGCACGGTGCATAAAGAGTAATACCCAAATCATTATTTGCCAATTTAGCTACCTTCAATATGTTTTAAATGAAAGTTTACTGCATGAATGTTTTGAAAATATTTTCATTTATTTTACGTTCCTTAATTCCTCAGTTATAATGTTCCCAGCATTGACTAGTATTCTTGTTATTCTTGAAAAGACGGACAATGATAATTTATTAGAAGTTTACTTATAATAAATTGTCATTGTGATATTCGTATTCTACGAGTATTTATATGTATATATATTCTTGGCGATATTATTTTATTCAATGTTTTGTACTTTTATAGAATATTATGTTTCAAGATACTTTTATGATTCTATATTTGTAGACAATTTCATAAGTTTTGAAATTTAATTCCTTTAGATAATGTTTTTACATTTTCTTTTTAAAATACGTGTTGTGATTTTAAGGTCTTCATAACCACAAAAATATGAAGTATGGGATTAATTCGTAAATAAAGGTGAAACTAAATTTATAACGTATAATTTATGTATGAGACTACAGAGAGTCGTTATAATTTAAAATAACACACTAAAATAAGAGCCGGGATTTGTTAATTTATTTCAAAACTACAAGTTTCGCCCTATCGGGATTCTTCACAAATAATATCACACTTTTCAAAGTACAATAACGTGATATAAATGAAGATTCCCGTGAGGGCGAAACTTGTCGTTTTGAAATAAAATTACTGAATGTTATTTCCAATTATAAAATGCTAGTACCAAATTCATAGTGGGATAGAAGTACAGAAATATACTTTCAACAATTTATTAACAATTATTAGTAATACCACACCTAAAAAAGAGATCATATACTGTTATTAACATAACAAAATGCAGACTGTTAAGGCTTTGCACACATTCTAGACTGTAGATTAAAGTAAATTTGCAGTCCAATGACAAAATATGTCAGCTGAAGCTAATTACATACCTGTGAATTAAATAATGGATGAGAGACACAATTCGATAGTAATTAAGTTTCTGAAAAATTAGGAATAGCCTATGCCTTTTGAAATTCCAGGAAATCTATTGAGTGTCTATCATTACAATGCGCATTTCTATTACAAACTTCGAATTTCGACAAGTTCTTAGAATGGGATCAGAGCTCCATGGAACGTGAGAAGTGTGCGAAAATGTTCAGAGTCGTCAAACAATCAAAACATTATTCGAAAGTTTCAGAAATTGGTTTTGAAATTGGCCTCTTTATGGCAATGCTTGGGTATAAATTCATTACTAATTTAAATATTGTTACTCTCCGGAAAACTACCAACTACATTATTGCATGGCATGCACACCGGCATTTCCTAAACAAAGCAAATGTAAAAAAATAATATTGATAGCAACAGAAATCGCGAAAATTGCTTTACAGAAATTTAAAATTGTATTTCATAAATAAGCTGTTAAATTCCATTATTTGCAGAGAACCTCCGCCCCCACCCATCTTAAACCGAAGCATTACGCGAACAGTACGGTAATTCATTAACAATTGTACTATTTTATAAGCAAGTAAAACAATATATCGATCAAATAAAGTGCTTTTTATTAAATTTACATTTGTGTTCTAAATTAAATATTCTTCAACGCCCATGAATGTTGACATTCACGGAACATTTTAAAAGTTTTTTCAATTAGTATTTTCCTAATAGCAACATTTACAAGTGCTGGAAAATGTTCACGGAAATTTGAAAACCTTTACAGAATCGTGTAAAAACAATAATTGACGATAATTTTGTGAACAACATTCGACCATACATGATTGCAACAAAAATATGTGGCTGCTTTCCAGTGAAAAACGTATTCCAGAAAAATAGCGTTCCTCAGTTTGATAGGAAAAATATTCCCTTGATTTTTATCAGTATTTTTGCAGTGAGTGTCTATACAGCTGTTCCATTTATTTATAGCTACAAATATATAGCAGATTATTCTATCAAAAAGCATCTACGTACTCAACTTACATGAACAATTTATTTTGGGCAAGTAAAATAGGTCTTGGCTTCCTGGTGTTTTTATTCAATTCTTCAAAAATTTGCAAACTTCTCCACTGTTTTGCTGCAGTTGATTTGATGTTCAGCAAGCTTCGAACTTTTGATATTAAAAACAGAACAACAACGGTCTTTGTATGCTCATCATTACTAGTCATCTCGTTTCTTACAGGCAGTATTGCAAATGAAGATAATGGCGTAATAAAATACATATCAGCAGAAACACTCGTGCTCACTCTCTCGGCCGATATTGTGTATTGCATATTTGTACTTCCAAACATCTTATATCTTCTGATTTTAAGTGGAATATATTATAGATTTAAAGCACTCAATGACAGAGTAAGATACGAATGCGAGCATATTTCCTATAGCAATTCTTCTGATTGGAACAATATTCGTATTTTGTACGGTATGATTTACAAATTAGTTAAACTTACATCTGAATGTTGGGGAAAATATTTATTAATGTTGTAATAATCACATTCCTCGCTGTAGCAAACTCTCAATACAGTACAGAAGATGGATTTCTATTTATATTTTTCCTTATAAACGTTGTTGTCGTCACATTAGTAAATGCCATCGCAACTGACACTTCTATATCAGAGGTAAGTTTAATTTTAGTTCATCTGACATATCTATATTCATTCTTTACTTGTTTTACATCTTCAACGTTGACAATTGAAATAAATATCGTTCATAATGTCCAACCTGCGAACTAGTAGCCCAGTTAATTATGGACTTTACGGATATGGGATTCTAAACCTACTGAATACTGACTCGAAAATCTAGGCGACTTAAATCACCGTAAGACAAACGAAACAACACGCAATAAGAATACAAAAAATCACGAACCGACTAAAAAAAATACTGCAGTATCTGTAATAAATCACACATTGACCAGAAAAAATCACAAACTGTTTCGATGAAGCAAATTGAATCAGTCCCATAGTCAGGGAAAGTAAATAAAATAATCTATTTGAATTCACTTTAAACCATATAATTATGTGTTATAACGTTGTCACAGACCGCAGCTTACAACGGAAGAAGAATAGTTTTTTTTTTACAATTTTATATACAGTCTATCAACAAAGGTAATAGAAACAATAATTTCTACTCCTAACCACTGGATCATGTATGAAATTTTCTTTTGACCCAATAATACAGAATTTGTCATCGACATAAACACTGCTTGATATACCTGCTGTTTGTTTTGTACGTAGACATATCCTGGAGTTTGCGTTATTCATATACAGGGATTTATGCAAGGTGACCCGTAAATCACGAATTAGTTTAATGAGTTAAGATTTTATATTATTAATATTTTTCATTATTAATATATTTATTGTTAATATATTTTTATTATTGATTTTTTTGTTAATTTTTTTCTCCGGAATTGCAATCAAAAGTCAGGAAAAGTACGTTTCTGGAGATAATAGGACAGTTGTACACGTTAGTCAAACTGTGTCGAGAACTTAGTCAAACTGTCTTCCCAGAACTTCTCTATAAGTCGAATTGTAATAATTTTCATACTTGATAAATTAACACTATTTTTAGTTATTTTATTTTGCAATTTGTTACTTTTGTAGGGTCGAGATGCCACAGAAGATCTCTTGAGTGTTGATTTGGACCGTATTGATGACAACATTAAATATCAGGTAA